>JAMPIV010000330.1:0-202821 GCA_024509875.1 Oreohelix idahoensis | reverse complement strand
GCTTAGAATATACTAAAGCGGACTGTTAATCGCCATCTTGTCAAGTTTAGTCACTTCACATCTTGCTTCATCATCACATTGGACTGACCCATTGTCCCATTAATTTAAATACAATATCAATTCTGTGCCGGCAATACATGCCCAGGCAATATAACATTCCAAGGAACACGTCTTCTTCGGTTCGCACGTTCGCCCTAGAAAAGGGTCCCGTCTCTTGGTCACCGTGCTGACTACTAAACTAGTGCTGAAAACGTCACTGCGTTCACTCAGACCTAATATACTTTTTACATTACATTACAACGTTTGTAACCCCTAAAAATCGCATGCTGCTAACCTTCTCGCAAGAACCATGCAAATTACAATCTACCGAGTAACAGGGTACCAACCCACATTACAAACCACCTATTCAACAACAACCTCCTAACAATCATCTACTAACCCACACCTAACAGAGTTTGACCAAGCTTATCCATATCGACGCTTGCAATACCCCACCCGCCGTCCTGGCCAAACTAGCTAGATGGTACCACACACCCCAAGCTCACGCTGCTCCAGCTGAACACTGCCGCCAAACCAACAAAGGACCCAGAGATAGCCGTCAAAACTGTGACCCGTCGACGCACACTGGTAACATCAGCTAACACTTTAACCAATCAACAATCTACACAGACCTGCAACAATACCTGAGCAAACACTTGAAACTCAACTATACACTATTTCAACGACGATAGACTGAAAACATACAGAACAATAAGCCATTACACACTGTGGAGAATAACTGAACAGAGGAGTCAGACCCGTAATCGAGGCTCATGTCCCACACGACGTAACACCATGCCTAACAGACTTGACACAAACACTAGACTTCCACGTGACGTACAAAAAAACAACTTACTCCTGAGTTGACAATAACTCTATCTTCATTCTCTTCCGTTCCCTCTAGCCATGGACCGACACAAGCATTCATGCCATTACACCTTCCGGCGTCCTTAGTGCAACAAGAAATTATCCCGTTGTTCCGTTACGCCTAAGGCGTTTTATTTGGTACAACAGAACATTAATTGTTGTTTCCGTAATCATTCGGTGAACTAGACAGAGCCGAGAATGATCAGCTTCCGCTTATGACAATAAACTAGGAATGCGCTAAATAACGGCTTGCACCACAACCTAAACAAGCTCTATGTGGGTAAATACTTAATGGCCTCACTACAGCCACACACAGGTTCTAGCAGGCCAATTTAATAACAATAATATCCATATTAATTTTCAGAGTCAGCTAGCTGGGAAATAAACACTCTAACATACAGCCCCATTGGCCACAAGATAATTGTCTCCCTTAAACAAATATCAGCCAAATACATTAGAACAAATCACTAGCGCCCTATGCTAGAAAAACAACGACGAGTCCACCCCAGATGTCCAGTATAAGTTATATCGTATCTAATGGTTACACACACACACACAGGAAGCCACACCGGGCTTAACTTTGTGCTCTCTGAAACAAAGGCCTCTCCTACTTGTACTAATGGGTTTAAGGCACACACACACCTAGACCTCCCCTTAGCTCGCTTGTCTCAAAGGTACGACCACAGTCACCACCTACTGACATGAGTAATATCAATCAACACATAAAGCAGGATATGATCCCCTTCTAATAAATAATGTGCACACACTGAAGCCATACACGGCAATCAATACACACGACAATGCAATACACAATGTAAATGAAAATGCCAACAACTACTTGACGTACAACAAACACGCTCAACCTAATAGCAAATTTAGTACACGACATGCCTCTACCACGCGAACCAACAACGAACTATCGCCTCAAACAGGCTAAGACCAAAACATCGACGCATAACCAGCAATAACATACTCTGCAAGAAATTTTCTACGTAAAATACTAATCCAGGGACCACAAACCGCTAAGAAATTACCATCCACCTTCTAGTAATATAACCAATAATCCTGAACACAACTGAAAAACACTTTGGTAAGCAATGAAACAAGAATCTGCCATCAATAGGTACCTTATACCCTTGTAGCGGCGTAATGGCAGCTTGTGTACCCTGGACAATCCCCAAGCTATGCCAGCTGGGAGTTTACTACTCCTGGTAGGTTATCAAGCCAAGCGCATGGGACTGGTCTAGCGTTGATGGATCTAGGGGGTCAGACAAAAACTCGGTACCCTGGTCCTCCAGGTTGGGGGAGGTTTTAGCACAGGGCCGACAACCCCCTGTCCTGTGTAAAAAAATCGCACATGTTACGGAAACAGCAATAAAATAGAAAAAAAACCTTCTGATGCAAGGGACGGACATCATCACGGAGTCCCTGGCTCTTATGACTGACAGTGGGTGAAAGCCGAAACTCGAAGCCACTGGCATGAAAACGGATCGCCCAATCCACAGACTATACCAAGCCAAAACACCACACACCGAAATCACCACCCAATTGGTTTTTGGAATGTCAGAACTACTAAAATGAGGCAGGAAACACTAAAACAATGAGACAGAACTCACAGCAGTCAAAATGAGAGAATTACAAACTACATATCCTGGGAATAAGCGAGAGCAGATGGAGGCGCACACAGATAAAGACAGATTTGGAGACAGAATAAACAAACAACACGCTACAGGGAAACAGTACTGTATTCTGGTAGAGAGGAGGCCAGCATACTCACACGATAAGTATTGTAGCCATTATCCATTCACTGACAATAGATCTTGATAAAGGTCTCTACTGGATTGTGAAACGCAATTAACCTTTCCATAACTAGACTAATCTAAGAGCACTATACTGACATACTACGATGAGATTTCACTCTCTCTCTCTACACTATCACACTTTTATCAATGCTATGCACCAACAATTACGTACAGCATTCAGTCAGATCAAGTGAGCACGAGCTAATCAACAGCTACAAAAGGAAATTGGAAACTGTACCCAGGATAACGGATCTTATCCAGATAATGGGAGACCTAAACTATTGCTAGCATCAACACGAGGTTGGAACAACACAATAATTATTAACACGAAGATAGTCATGGGGACAAGTCTGCGGAGTCAGTGGAAACAGGTTCAAACTGCAGCACAAGTAGGAACAATATTAATAGTTCCTTCACTCACCAATCCTGGTCACTCTCTGTCTTGGATCACCTTTCTGTCCAAACACAAAGAAGTCACAAGTAACACATGGGCAACATCCACCAAACGTGACGAGACAAAAAACAGATAGATCACATAATGATCAATGGCAACAGATGGAGACAAGCACTACAAGACGTTAAGTCAGAAGGAGGCGCAGATATGGGAAGCGATCATCACCTACTAGTAGCAAAGACTGAAGGTGAAACACAGAGCTCTGCTGGACCACGTTTTTGCAGTCAAACAGCAAAAGGGATATAACACACGAGCAACAACACAACTTTAAGGACCCCATCAACAACAGAGAAAAGCGTTCGACTGGTCGACTTCTGCAACAGACACACGCGACGACATCTGATTACAGCCACGCGAAAACCAGGAAAGAACAGAGACCGACGATATCGACCAGCTATTCAACACCAATCTCAACAATATAACAAAGAAAGCAGCCAAGTCATGCTTGGGATCCAGGAAAGAAAGACGCCAAGACTGGATCACAACAACCAGACAACGCTAAACACCATTAGCGCGAAGAGAAGCACAAATCAGCAAAAGAAAGCAAACGAACAGAAAGCTCAAGTGCTCCCAGGTCTAAGAAGCAATATAACAGCTAGCTACACACAATACATGTCTATGCATGGACAAACGAATAAAACGTCAAACCCGTGCTAAAAAAAGGACATTCTGGATGACTTGGCACAGAACAGGCTGAAGAGCAAGCAATGAGAAATGAACATAATAGGTCACAGTTTATTTTAAGAAAATAACTAAAGCTATCAGATGGAAAACGTGGTAGCAAACACAACATAACGATAGTGGAGAAGAGACGAAGCAAGGAAATCTCATCAGCCACAGCACAGGGGGCACAACCAAGATGCGGCCGTGAATTTAGCACAATTACCACGAGAATACCCTGAAGTCGATCCAGGAAACCACCAGCAGACTCAGGTGAATGTCTTCCATGAGGACTGGAAGCGCGACTTAGACTAAATACAAGACATTCCACGGAAAGAAGAAATTATCACAGCTAGTCAAAGGGCAAACACAAAGGATAAGCGACTGGTCCACAACAATCCCTCAAAGCAGGACTCGAGCTATCAAGACAGCACCCTGAAACTAGCAGCAGAACTATTAGAACCATTATCTGCACAATATCTGGGACAAAACTGAGACAACACACGTGGAAGTAAATGAATAATTGGTCAAATTGCCCAAGAAGGGCGACAATGCAGACAGACCCTGCAACTACTGAGAGGAATTACACCTCCTCTCAGTTCCCCCGGAAAAGCAAAATACTAGGCAAGGATAATACATCGGCCGGGAGAAGAATTCAAGACATAGTGTCAGATTGACGCATGTGAAACCTGGATGTAAAGAAACAAGCGGCGTCTTCAGAAAGAACCAGAAGAATTCAGCAGTCATATATTTGCCCTCATGGAACGACTAAGGATCGCAGTGGGGGGAGCACGCGAAATGGGGCGGCGGTTGCGACAGCTGTACATTTAACTTTTGGTATTGATATATTGTAAAGATCTTCAGTGGGTCGAACAGGCATGGACACAGGGACATCCTCAGGGGGGGGGAGGGAAAAGTTCTTGCGAGGGCTTTTATGGTAAATCGCCGGCGGACCCAGCCGAATAAGTTATCCATTAATAAAATGGCCTCTATCTCACAGACTGTTGTTTACGTGTAGCAGGTGGTTTGATCGGTGTGGAGGTAATATGTAAACTATTACGAAAGTGAAAAGCAGGAGTAACGACCAGGGATGGTGCCCCATAACAAACTAACATTATGTTTTGAACAGTTATAGTATTGGGAGGTAACAGCGCCCAGACAACAGAGGAGCAGTCCAAGTAGTGAAAGATAGGTTATGGTACAAAGGTTATACGCTTATTCTACGCTAGTAAGATTTTGGGAATAATGCCATAGTGAACATTGTGCAGGCAGCTCGTGGCGCAATTCAGCATCAACACATTCAAGACAAAACCCGATAAGACTGCAATAAGTATGGGCCAGTCACGAATTGGTCCTGAGACATCAATCTTGAAGACAAGAAGAACCGGAGGGTCAGTGACACTGAAAATGGTGGGCAACTCCTGACCCAATAACAGTTAAGAGAAACGCAGAAGGTTTGAACAGTGGACAGACAGCCATGTACATACTCTAGGAAGCCTCGTAACCCACCTGACGGCCGGAACAGGCAAAGGACATTAACAACATAATGAAATAAAGCGAGACACCAGCAATGCTTATGCTAATTTTTACGCAAGAACAACATTTGGAAGTCCTTCCCCCAGTAACAGCACACAAAGCACCAAATTTAAAGCGCTGGATGTGGAGAGGCTGCGTACTTTTCTGTGGTTCTTCACGAGAAGGTAGCGGATAGGTTGGAAGAGTAACATAGAAGGAAATGTCGAAAAGTGTCCGTTACCTATCGCACACAATGGGCGGGGGAGCCTTAAGGAGGCGGAGCGGATTCTCCCCGAATACTTATTTGGTCCAAAACAACCCATCGAAGCTGCCAACAAGTTGCTGAGCTGTACTTATTCGGTGAGTACGCAGTAGGACACGCATCACTCCCATCATAAGCTGGGCAGACCGTGCGTGAGTTTGGTGTAGTGGTGTGCCATGTCCCCTCAGAAGGGACTCGCTTGAAGTACCGATCTGCGAAGTGAACAGGCTATATCTTATGGATGACCGCCCGTCAGTAGTCGCAAAACGCGTAAAGTGAGAGTAGAGGCCGACCAAAAGACAACTTTTGGCGGAGACTGGTGGAAGCTGATGATGCAAAGAATGAACCACAGTTGGGGCACTCGTACACGAAGGATTGGCCGCCGACCGAGAGACCAAATGTGAACAAATTTGTTTGCAGCCCTAACAAGACCCGACCAGGCGGATTTGACCGCTGACTGCTTTGACGGTTGGTAGTCTATGGATCAACAGAAGAAGAAGAAAGAACAAGAATTGTAATTCAATGTAATCCCATCCCAGCAAAACCCGCTGACAAAGGGAACAAAACCGTCCGAACAGGACGCACTGACATCTCGTAAGAATGAATCGCGCCATAAAATCATACTCCCTTTCTGTTCTGCTCTGGACCACTCCGCCCAAACGGGTTTTCCCTAATTCTACCGCTGTTGCCACTACTAACACCGTAACCAACTAAAAATATATTTCGGCCCGAAGAATCTTCTATCTGTAACAATAATGTTATTTAATTCCAGCATCCGAATGTGTAGTACAAAACAATCGTTCTATGAAAGTTTTTTTGGAACCGACAAAAAAAACATGTCTGCGCATCTTCTGCCGATAACTCCACCTGCCAAGCGTTTTGAGCTTGCATGACCAAGTCCCCATAACCACTTCGAGAAGCAATAATGACACTGCTCATCCAAGTCATGTTCGCGAAAGTTAACTGATAGCGAACATCACTAGATGTAGACCACAGTCCATAGAGACACATATCTCCCGCACGCAATATGACAGCATTCGTGACCAAGTTCCGTAATCAATGAATACCGGCATCTAGTTTCTACCCCCGAAAATTGACATTTAAGTTCACAACTATACATAGAAGAGCGCATGCTCATGTGTAATAACATATCAATTAGCAAGTTATTTTCCAGTTCTTGTTGTTCGCTATGGTCAAAACACTTCTGTGGCCCTTAAATACATACAATAGCCTAATTTCTAAGAGTAGGAGTTGTTCATCGAGAACCAGAGAGAGTTACATCATATTGTCCGACAATCTCCTGATAGACATCTGCACAATTATTTAATGGTAGTTTTTTCAGGATGCTCAAATCCCTGCCAATAGTCCCGATTATCTATGATATAGTACTTTATCTCCTCCTGCGACAGTTTCCTGGATATGTATAAAACAGATGCAAAATTCAATCAACTCTTTGCATAAGTTGGATCCTCCGATGCCGGTCAGAGGAACATCTGTTCGGAGCACAAAAGAACAGGTAATTATTACCAGGCAAATCTTAATATAACGTGGTGACGAGTACACAGTGTTTAATATAAGCTAATGTGTACTGGACAAGAATGTGAATGGAAGCACCTCTGGTTGGGCATGCCCTTTCCCTTAACAAAGCAGACAACGTTAACGTGATAGAACAAACAATAGGTATGAACCATACCATAAAATTGAACCCAAACCCCAGAAGACTACCGCACTTGATTCTTAGTCTTCCGGAATGTCTAGGAGGTTAAGAATTTTGACACATTGTGTTCTTCGGTTTTGAGCGAACTGTTTTGCCTACCAAATGGCCAAGGAAAGATATTTTCACTGAAGACTTCTACATGAACTTTTAGAAGGTTTATAGCAGTTTAGGTTATGAGTATCAAACTGTTTCAATAGAGATCTGAGTCCAGACAAGTGTTCTTCCACACACTGAAGATGCTGACTATCGCGCAGATACATCCAATATATCAGATAACACAACATCCACCTACTTGTAGAAGATTTTTTTTTCGCATCCATAGCGCGGACAATCACTAGACTGACGCAGTGGCAGCACACATTCATGACAACAACCGAATACACACATTAAAGATTCAAAACACTGTGAAAAGACCCACAAGGAGTGGAGAAAGCAGTTAATGGATTAGCTCAATCGGAAGGGGAACCTGCCAACAACCATATGCTAGAGGTCGAATTCCTAAAGTAAGTAGCTGACATCAATTATGCCAACAAATCTTTCCAGAAGTGGCATTGAGGTTCATCGTCAGACACAGTAAGCATGTTACGTTTTCCTGAAATCAATACACAGTCTAATATCTCCTTATTCTTTTCTTTGTTCCCTATAATACCAATAGGAAAAAGAGTTATGCAAAGTTTGACGAGAAATAATACAAATGTGTACCATTATAATCAAGTTTCTTTTTCCGCTGTTCTTGAAAATGAATGGGGATAGGATAAGGCCGTATACGCGGATAGGGCAGAAGATCCTTCTTAAGGAACAACAGTTCGTGAAGGATATAATGGATCTGCAAACGCCCCATTAGTGAATAATCGGTACAAGACAACCAATCACTCCGAGCAACTGTAAATCTCGAAACTTAGTCGAATATAATGTTTTAGATCTGACTATTCAACAAAATTAAGCATGCAAACTATAGTGACATCTTCAGTACCATGATTCCGGTGGCCTGATGCCGGATAGGAGGGTAAAGCAAATCAGGAAAGGAAGATTGTTCCTCCTGGTAACAGAAAAAGATGAATAGTGTGCCAAGAAATGAGAAGGCTCGTCAGACATCGCCTTGAAAACCATGTTGAAGATATTCAGGTCAACCATGAAAAATCTTCAACATGTTGATTATCAAAGGTCTTATTTCTGCTTCTAACTATCTTCCAATATAATTCACATCAATCAATGTGTAAACGATCTTATATCGTGCCACTCCCAATCCGAATAAAGAAAGCTGATTTTCCTATTTTGAAAGAAGCACATAAGCGTCATCGCCTGTGTAACCAAGCTGTCTTAATTTCTTATTGCGATTTTCAAACCTACGAGATCCTCCTCTTTCGCTTTTTTGAACGTGACGACTGTCGCCATCTTACAAGCGTCAATGAGTTTTTTGGACGAGTCGCAAATTACTCCAATAAGTTGACGGAATTCCTGAGTCATCTCTGAACCAGTCCAGGGATCACAATCTTTATAAAGGACTTGGGACCTTTTGGTTGAGTCCCGAAAACGAGCACCGCGAATGGAAAGAAACCATCCTGTATCATTGGGGTATTTTTCGCGGTAACGAACCGACCGCGGTGTAACAAGCGAGTCTAACTATCCCAGCTTGATATTTCCAATGTTATCTTGATAATAGTTAGCCTTACCCAGTCTGATTTTAAACGCTCAGAACCATCCCGTTTGATATGGGCGGTGTGAGTAAAACGGGAGCTAAGAGTGATTTTATCGATATTAAACTTGGTCATAACACTTGCCGTATCTTTGACACAAAGTGGGTGTACCCTCTGTCCAGACAAATTATCTTAGGAAAACCTAATCGAGCAACATATCGTACATGCGACTAAAGCATACAGCCGCCACGTCTTAAGCTGAAGTACAGTTTTTTAGAAGCAAAATCTCTGGGCGCTATCCTGTGCAAAATGTCGATGCACGTATGGACACCACCTATAGTTTTTTGCGCGGACCCATACGCACACGAGTAGCGACCGAGAATGACATGTCCACGACAGCCACACCAACTAACCTTTTTTATCAACAGAAGCGCGTACACATGTATAAAACTCACAATATAAATACCACTCTCACGCGAATACATGAAAAGATGCGTCCGCCATTGGCTTAAGCTTTTCCCTTGTCACTGCTCATCGCACAGGATACAATAAGGCAAGAATACAAAGATACATCTCTAGCCATCTCCTTTCCACAAACTGAAGATAGGACTCTACACAGGACTTAGATACTCGATCATATATCTGCGAGCCCCACACACACAAATGCACCACACGGCCGAAGTCGCTGATAGAGCCTTGTCGTAAGCAACAACATATACTTTCCTAAACAGCAATGGAATCTGCGAGTACAGGGGGCCCAGGACTCATCTGCGTACTCACAGATTTCATTATCTTTAAAAACCAATGAGTCGCAATAAAATATCATTCTTAATGCGGTTATAAGACCAAGTTGAACAGTATGAAGTCACCATTTTATAATTCATATCATTTGACCCTGACCAATTAAAGAATCCCTTCAAAGATTGATCACATATTTGATCTACTTCTTTTGCATTTCACTCCAACTGAACAATTCTTTCTTACTAGTAAGTCGGATAAACAGTGTCTAATCTTCATCACATCCTTTCTCTTCTCACTAACCAAATACTCTTTTCATCATGTCTGGGTCCTGTACTTGTGCCCTAAGGAAATGACTGGCAAATCATAGCGGACCAGTCACATAGGCTGACGCTCCCAAAGCTAATATGTTAGCTTCAGGTGTGAAATCTTTCCTGCATAGAAGTTTCTTACTTACTTATCTTTTAGTCGTTTCCCCTTCTAGCCGTGCAGGTGTAGCCACTGAGAGATTTGGTGGACAACGAGAGCACACGCAGACAGCAACCATAATCAAGAACTACCCTCGGCTGCCTTTCCTTTCCTGGGTCGTCCCCCCCTGGGAGGGTCTGGTTCCCCCTGGAAATTTCCCTGGCTCTTTGTTTCCCATGCTTGTCGTGGTAGCCGATCTTCTCCCATTCAGCCCCTGCAGACATGGCCAAACCATCTTAGTTGTTGGGACTGTTCTATTTGGGTCTGCAGCGGATGGGATTTTAGGCCTTGACGGATCGTCTGGTTGCGGACCATGTCTCTTCTTGTTACTTCAACCACTTTCCTCAGATACCTCATTTCTGAGGTTTGGATCTGGCTTTTGTGGGTTGTAGTCATTGCCCACGACTCGCATCCATATGTCAAGACTGGGACATAGGTGGAGCGGTATACAGCCATCTTCTGTTTTCTTACCAACCTCTTTTTCTTTGCTGAGGAATCCACGATTTATGCCATCCCTCTCATCTCCAGCTCTTCCTTCCAGACTTGCAGGTTGGATTGGAGATGGGCCTCTGATTTAGCAATCAGGGCAACATCATCAGCAAATGCCAGCTCCGATATATAGACCTGTCTCATCTTCCAGTACCCCACTGAATACTTTCTTGTTCTCTCCTTACATGCCTTGATGACATCGTCCATAAGGAGTATGAAGAGGTAAGGTGATAGGATATCACCTTGTCTTACACCAGTGGTGGTCCTGAACTCTTCTGACTTATGGTTTGCTGTCCTCACATAATTTCTGCAAGACTTGTAGAAGCTCTGTATAGCATGAATCAGAGGTGCTGGAATATTCTTCCTTGCCAAACAGTCCCAAAGTTTGCTCCAGGGGACCCTGTCAAACGCCTTTTCCAGATCTATGAAACAAAGATGGATCTCACTCTTATACTCAAGGGCCTTTTCACTCAGCTGTCTGAGTGTGAAGATTAGGTCTTGAGTACTTCGGTTTGCTCGGAATCCGCACTGGACCTCATCCAATTGTGGCTCAGCTAGGCGTCGGAGTCTCTGCTCTAGGATTCTAGAGTAGATTTTACCAGGGACACTGAGAAGGGATATGCCTCTATGGTTTCCACATTGTCGATTGTCACCCTTTTTGAAAATTGGTGTTATGATGGCAATCTCCCAATCCTTTGGTATGGTCTTGTTGCACCATGCTGCCTGTAGGACCTTTAAGAGTAATAGGTCGCCTGATGCTCCCATGTACTTAACCATTTCTGGTGTTATACCATCATGCCCTGCTGCTTTGCCCATCTTGATTTTCTCTAGTGCTGCCCTCAGTTCTTCCATCTTTATGTCATCTTCACCATCATTGGTTTTCTCTTCTGTGCTAGTGGTTATCATTTCTGATGCTTCACCATGCTCACCATCCAGGAGTTCTGAGAAATATTCTTTCCATCTTTCCATTACTTCCTTCGGGGCAGTAAGCAATTTGCCTTGCTTGTCCTTTATAAATTTGAGAGGGCATTGTTTTTCCTTCCTCATGTTCTTTAGGGTCTTATAGAACAATTTCTGGTTTTCTTGTGCATCTTTTTCTAGCTTTTCTCCAAATTCTTCCCAGGACTTCTGTTTTGCTGCTAGCACTTTGTTCTTTGCTTCTGTTCTGAGTGTCACATATTCTCTATATTTTTCCATTTGTCCTGTTGTGTTTTTTAGCTCCTAAGTATTGTTTCCATGCCATTTTCTTCTCTCTTATTTTCTCTTTGACTTCCTCTGTCCACCAAGGTGTCCTCTTTCTCTGGTTCCCAAGTCGGACTTCACCGCATGCTTCTGCAGCAGCTGTCTTTATGATATCCTTGAATTTATTCCAGAGGGTTTCCAAGTCATCAGGTCGTTCTTCTGTGTTGCTCACTGCTGTAGCAATAAGCCCCTGATATCTGGTCTTAATTTCTGGCTCTCTCAGCTTGTAGGTCCTAATGCTCATTTCTCCTGCTCGTTTACTTGGTTTCTTGCGTGATGTTGGGCAGTTCCTAGGCTGAGCAACTCTTTCAGTTGTTCGTTTGATTGTTAGCAGGTAGTGATCACTTCCAATCTCTGGCCCCCCTCCAGACTCTTGCATCTCGGACATATCTGAATGAGCTTCTCCGAACAATGGCATAGTCGATCACTGACTTCTCATTCTTGGTTGGTTCACATCTAGTGTATGCATGTATGCGCTTATGGGGGAACTTTGTGTTTGTAATGATCAGATTCTGCTCACTGCAGAATCTAAGGAGGCGCTTTCCATTGTCATTGAGAGTATCTTCTCCATATCTTCCGAGAACTCCACCCCATCTAGCATGGTCATTTCCAACTCTGGCATTAAAATCTCCGAGCATGATAACTTCATCTAGGCAGTCATCCACTGTCCTTTGAAGCAGCTCGAAGAATTCCTCCTTGACCTCTGCTCTCTCATCCTCATTTGGCCCATACACTATGACCAGGTTGACTATGGTTTCTCCTTCTTTTAGTTTTACAACCATAATGCGCTCCTTTCAGATATGGGGTACACCCACTGTAGAGCAACGTGTTGCCATCGAGATCCATGACTCCTTGTCCTTTTTTCTTTCGTTTCCGTTATAGCCAGGATTTCTAGTTTTGCTTTCCTCATCTCTTCCACCAGCTCCTCTTCCTTACCCATTTATACTTCTTGTGTTCCAAGTTCCATAAGTCGTAGTCCGTAGTCCGTTCCAGTTCGTCTCGAGAAGTCAAACTAGAAAATTGGATACAGACAAACCTTGCAGTCTAAATTGGGTTGCAAAAAAGCTGTGGGATAATGTTCAATTGTCCCCTCGGAATGAGTTGACTAAAATCTCAGGACAGTCACGCATGAACGTAATCATGTGAAAGATATGCTTTATTTTTGCATCCGGAAAGATCTTATTGCAACTTACTGCATTTTGTAACACGTCATGTCTTTCGTCATATTGAGTCAGATTCCAAGAGGTGTTTCATGTACATCACTGATTGCGGAGTATAAAAACGTAAGTTGTAGATGAGGCCTACCGTCATGAAGGCACCTGAATGAAAATGTGGATGCGTGAATTGACCATAGAAGGCCTAGTCTTGCTACCACTGGGAGTTAGTTCACATCAGCTTTTTTGAAATAGGAAATGTCTAGGTAAAGTGTCTATGCCATTAAAGCATTTATGATATGGTGTTAATAGGTATAAATATCACAAACATCGAATCACATGATTCTAAAATATCCCTAATAAGTTCAAAATACTACTGGGCAACTAACTCTTGTCAAATGAATTAGTAGAAATTGCACCGACATTATTTTGTTTCTGTTACATTTTTTAGACCAGAACTTTAAAAGCTATTGTGAGAGCTGCGAAAGCAAATCATGATTTCTATTAATCACAGATTAAATAGACCGTCCGATAGAATGTAGGCTATACTATTGAATTTTTATTAAAAGAATGTGAAAGTCATTAACTTGTAAAGTGGATAGTTAATGATTCTCCTGTTGAGGATGGCTTCATCACACCTCTATATTGACTACACAACGTCCCATAGAACTGGTGGGAAAGTTTTTTACCTGGGGTAATTAGTAACTGTGTTGGTGAATGGTCCAGTTGTTGCAGACAAGAGGCTTCTCGGTTAGTTATCTCTGTAGTACTTAGTGAGAGCGATCATTGTGCTAAATCCATTTGGTCACGTCACCTTCAGCTCCTGCTGGCGGGCAAGATTTGCTGTTTCCATGCGTCATTAATTACTGCGAAGATGCACTCGAGTTAAGTCACCCAATTTCGAATGCATATCTGACTACTTGTTGACATCAAGCTCTGCAATCATTGATAATGGGCCGATGTGTCAAAATCTATTCTCAACCCCACGTCTGGACACAAGCAATAAGGACAAACACCTCTTATATTTTTCAGATCAGATTCATCTACTTTGAACAAAAAACAGTTTACCATGGTGGTTATAACTTGAAAACATATATTCCCAGACTAATAATTTCTGATCCAATATTGGCTAGTTTGTATTCCTGTCCAATAAATGAGGAATTAAATGTATCAAGATTCCTGACATGACATGACATCTGTATGTCTAACCCGTTCATATCGTGAGTTTTCACAATATTTGTTTGGCCCTATACCCTGTGAGTCTATGAAAGGTCTAGACAAACCCATCCTTAAATACTAATGTGACTGTAAGCTAGATTTCATAAGTCATCTATCCTTAATTTCGCACTCAAACGTACATGAAACAATATTCAAAATCCATTTAAGGAAATACGTCTCAATCTAACCAGATTGGATACAAATCCATAACACAGAACGTTGCTACATAACTAATATGATCTGTGGCCTAATATGGTACTATCATGGGGCGACCAACTAATTTCATTGACTTTCAGTTCATAAGGACCATCACCACAGACTTTAAAATCTGGTCTATCACGAACAACATCCTGAAGAATGTCCCCCGTACCTTAGCTCACGGTCTGGAGCGATAACTTATATGAAACGGCTCATGTGCCAATCACTGCAGGTTTAAATTTGACGTCTTCAGAACCTTCGAGTTCAAGTCATGTCATGTCAGTCCAATATTGTTTATTTTAAGTCCTGTCCGTCTCTACTTGAAGTTTCTAAAAGCAAAATTACCGCTAAATTTGAGGAACCAACCTCAGGCCATTCTCTCCGGTTGGCAGACATTTTGTAATGTTACGTTTTGACACAGTTACCAGACTGCGCGTAAAACAGTTCTTCATACTGTAGATTTGAACAACCCGTCTCAAGGTCCGTGTGATTTTTTTTTCAAAAACACTTTAGATTCAATACATCCTGTCGATGATTGAACAACACTGTTGGTTACGTGGCAGTCCTTTTGTATATCTTACAATATTATATCATAGGTAATTTTTTTGTTTTGAGCTTAAGGGAAAGTCATTATTAAATCCATTTTACTGCGATTTATTCGTTGTTTGGGTAATAATAGATTGTTCTTGCTTCAGAATATCTATGGCCTGAATTTATGTGTATTGTTTGTCTGAGTAGGACGAGTCTGTCTTATATCTGTATATCTTTACATATCTAAGTCGAACTATATGTTCTGTTGTCTCTAGAGAGGTCAAAGGCTATTCGGCGGATGTGTCGCTAGAGTGTGGTGTGATTTGGCTTCGTCCTGATAGGGACTGTGTGTGTTTTCCCTGTCGGCCTGTCGCCGGGAAAAAGTGATCTCAGTATTTGTGGGGAAAGTGATAGTCGTCTAAACCTATCGTGTATGCTTTACCCCAGTGTTTATTCGTTCATATTGCCAAGGAATGGCAGTTTCATATTTCCTCTACCAAGGTAATCAAAGACACTCTTATGAACTCTCGATCGAAGCCACCATTTTCGATAGTTACGATTTGAATGTCTAAGAGAATATATTTGACTCGATGAAAACGACTTCGATTCCTAGCAGCACTATATTCTGTAGAATGCAGTCAATTGTTCATGATCAAATCTACAGAGCAATGCAATGTTTTATGAATGACTAACTTTAGGACAGATTCATTATCTGCATCCAAACGTGAGTGACAGTTCACGAGTGAAGCCATCTTGGAACCAAAACATGTAGCGACTTTCAAGAAGAGAAAGGGGTGCCCGTATTATCGCTTGTTTAGTCCAGAGATCACTGCTACACATGAGAACCCTTATTAGCGGTTCAATATTATATTATATGAAAAAAAAAATATGTGCTGAACATTATGTGGGAGAATCGTCGCTAAACGAGATTAGGTTTAGAAGCCATCTGAAATATAGTTTATAAGCTGACGTGCTCAGTCAGTGAAGTCAGATGATTTATATGTATGGGCGATGCTGAGGGCTTGGCTACTGACAGTCCATTATAATATTAATCTACATGAGTGCCCATGTAACATAAACATTGCAAGACCATTTATCCACTGTACTATGATGTATTATGCCAACCTGTGATTTGTCACTATCTGTGCTGTCGAGTGTGTACGTCCAATTAAACTTTAGAAAAGGTACACAGTCGTTGGTGTCGATGACTTCCAGTCATACATGAGTGTGAGAAAAAGAACATTTGTCAACAACACGAACCCTTATCATCATTCGCACATTGTACACTCAATCCATGTCTACACACCACTGCGTAGGTCAAGTTGACATTCCATACACTACAGTGGAGCAAACAACACCATAGAGATCTTATCAACTGATGATGATGATGATGTCTGCTTCCATCCACTTATATCTATCTTTTGGTGGATATCATTAACGGGAATAAAAATCCAACATTATTATCAACCTTATCAACTGGTGGACCAGCTTTCTGGGTTTGACCTCGCAGAAGTTCAGAAGTCAACAGATTACCGATACCAGACCGTTTCCTGTGGCTGATACGACACACTTGCAGTATTGGTTTGCTCTTTGTCAACACTTCGTCACGTGACCTGTCAAGTGAATGCAGTATGTAGGGCAGCGTTGTTGACAGTTTTACATTAGACATTACAGAGTTTCACAGAACAGTTGGATCAATTCTTGTCAATGTTAACAGGAAGACAGACAGTATTTGTGTACTAAGAAGTCCTATTTTCATCGATGGATCTTCTTGTTTTCCATATATGAACTTTAATATTTAAGGCCAGAATGTTTAATTGAATAAAGTGGCAGTTTGTTTGTTTTCATAAAAATACTTTGCCATTACTGTAAAACTGAGCATTTTTTGCAACACATACTATAATAAAAATAATTTATAGATATTTATGTTTACATGTTATTTGTTTGTATAGTATGTTAGTTTCTATGTCAGCGGGTTGTGTTTAAGGTTGGGCGGCGTCCTCACAACAGAATATCCCACGTCATAGAGGGTCCGTTGTGGGCGTTTTCTATAGGTGCAATTTTCTTGATTGAAAATTTGCTGCGACAACTGTTGCTTTTGTGTTAGCTGTGAAGACTGTAATTATTGTTATTTTTGTAATATTTCTTTGTTCTTTAGTTTTGTTTTGAGTTGTTTGTAATTTGTTGGTCTACTCTTTTCTATCTTTCAGTTCTATTCACAATTTATATTCATATATTGTGACGTCATTTGTGTTGTTATTCTTTGCAGATTCAGTGATTATATTCATTGATTTCCCTATTTGATTTATTTTGATTTCTGCAAACGTTCTTGTATTGTCAGTCCTATTTGTACTTTATGTATTCTGTTGGTTGACATATGTTTTATATAGGTATATTTCATAAGACACAATTGCCTGTGCACTGCACTTGGATTATGGTATAAACCAGTACCTGATTATTATTACTATTATACAAGACCTTATTAAAGGCTTGTGACCCACAGATATTGGGATAGTATACTGATTAATCAAGTCATTGAGAACTTGGGGTATTATTATTGATTCAGGTGATTAGTATTATTGTTAGACATCATGTCTACATTAGAATACTTCATTACACAAGGGAAAGCCCTTGATAAGACTGGTCAACAATTAGAACAATGGGCAGTTGCTCAATATGACAAAGCATTAGCTGCAGAAGAGAGAAGAGCTATGGCAGAAGAGAAAAGATTAGCTGCAGAAGAAAGAAAAGCTATGGCGGAAGAGAAAAGATTAGAAAGAGAAGCTGAGGCTGCTGCTGAACAAAAGAAATTGCAGATGCAGGTGGAGGAAAGGAGATTTGAAGCTGAACAAAAAAAAATTAGAAAGAGAAGCTGCGGCTGAACAAAAAAGATTAGACAGGGAAGCTGAACAAAAAAGATTAGACAGTGAAGCTGAACAAAAAAGATTAGACAGGGAAGCTGAACAAAAAAGATTAGACAGGGAAGCTGAACAAAAAAAAGATTAGACAGGGAAGCTGAACAAAAAAGATTAGACAGGGAAGCTGAACAAAAAAAAGATTAGACAGGGAGGCTGAACAAAAAAGATTAGATGCTGAAGAGAAAAAAGCAATAAGAGAACATGAATTTGAGTTGGAGGAATTGAGATTGACAAGTATGAGTAATGTTAATCAGGCATCTAGTGGTAATGGTAAACCTTCTACTTACAAGGTTAAGGTTCCACCGTTCAATCAGTCCAGTGACGATATTACATTCTGGCTGGATAGATTTGAACGTTCTTGTCGTACACATAATGTGGATAAATCACAATACGCTAATCAATTATCAGAAAACTTGAAAGGTGAATCTTTGACTAGATTATGCCTTGTAGGAGAAGCAGATAAGGATAATTATGATGTCATTAGGGCGGCTTTGATAAAAAAAATATCAGCTAAGTGAGGAAGGCTATCGCCTTTTATTTAAGACGATGGTACCTGAGACGGGTGTAGAATTCTCAGAATTCACTGCAAAGGCACGTCTCACAGTTGATCGTTGGATTGAGCTTTCCAAAACAGAAAAAACGTATGAAGGACTTATGGATTTGTTGCTCAGAGATAAGATTATGTCATGTGTGAACAAACCTTTCCTTGAATTTATACATGAGCGTAAACCCAAATCTCTAAAAGAAATGGAAGAATATTGTTCCCAATATGTCACTGCACACCCCGACGTGACTTTTGGCAACACTAAGATTAAGGAGAGTATGCCAGTTGCTTCAGCAACACCATACAATCCCAATTATTCACACAGATTTCAGGGACCTCAAAACAGATTTGATAAAAAAGGTAACCATAATAGTTATCAAAACCAAGGTAACCAATCATTTCAGGGTTCTTCTTCAAAGAACTGGAGACGACCTGATAGCTCTCGACACAGGGGTGGTCATAATTATAGGAATTTCCGTAGAGGAAGTAATTATAGAAACTATCAGGGTTATCCGTCTTGGAGTCAACAAGATCATAATTACAGAGATACTCATTATAATGAATATGATAATGGTAACCAAGGGAACTATGACTCAAACCCAAATAGGGGTTACAATAGAGGTAACAATAACTACAGAGGTGATAATAACCGAGGTAGATCTCAAAACAAAAGACATAAACCACATTTTCAGGCAAACTCTGCACAACAAGAGTCCCATGAAGCCTATAAACAGAGTAAAGATAATAATGATGCTAGTAATATGGCATGTGCCGCTTTTGATTTTGGGAGAGCATCTCAGTGCCCCCAATGCAAAACGTTATTTGAGCCAACCACAGTGTCTACTTTAAGCTGTGGCCATCCTCTTCCTGCTCTTCCAGCATCAGTCGCGCATGATGGAAGAGGTTCTCTTGTCTTACATAAGGGTTTAGTGAATAACAATCCAGTCTCTGTGCTATTTGATTCTGGATGCACCACAATTGGTGTTAGGCAGTCACTCGTAGATCCTTCCCGTGCCACTGGACAAGTAGTCAAATGTGTAACATTTGGCGGCACATTAGAGAAATACTCTACTGCTATCATTAGGATTGCTACTCCTTTCTTTACAGGAGATGTACACGCATGTCTTCTTCCGAATCCGATCGCTGACCTCATCATCGGTCGCATTCATGGAGTCAAGGAATGCACTCCGCAACAAATTTCCACGTGGGAAAGGCAAAAACATGCAGATTGCTAACGCTGTAGTCACTAGAGCTCAGGCTCTTAATATGCCTCAAACTTCATCTATTGAAGATAATGAAGTGCATAACCAAGATAATCCCTTGGTAATTTCTCGTGACTCGTTTATAAAACAGCAAGAAGATGATCCCACTCTGAAGAAATTCTTCATTCTTGCAACTAAAGGTGATCCGAATAAAGACACAAGTCGTAAATCGTGGATTACAAAGAAGAATGGCGTACTTGTACGTATGGTTCAAGACTCCATTACGTCAAGTCATTCTCAAATCCTGGTTCCCAAGAATTTGAGAGTTAAAATTTTGCAGCACGCTCACGACTCTCAGTGTGCTGGACACATGGTTTTTTCCCGTACTAAGTCAAGAGTCCTTGCGGCTTTCTTTTGGCCATTGGTAAACAAGGACATACGGATTTATTGTCGATCTTGTAAAGTATGTCAGGAAGTTAAATCCAAAGGTCCACGGCATGCTGCACCCATTCAGGCGGCGGACATTCCTATTCGGCCGTTTCAAAAAAATGGCCATAGACATTATTGGTCCATTTAAGATCAAGTCTGCCAGAGGACATCAGTTTATCTTGACGTGTGTTGATATGTGCACACGTTGGCCAGAGGCTATTCCTCTGAAGAGCATTACTACTGCTGATATTGCAGATGCTCTTTGGCTTATATTTTCTCGTCTGGGGTTCCCCGGAGAGATATTGTCAGACCATGGCACCCAACTAATATCAGATACCATGTCTCAAGTAATGTCTACTCTGCAGATAGATAGATCTTTAAGTAGTATCTACCATCCAATGTCTAATGGTATGGTCGAACGCCTTAATAGAACACTTAAAAACTTACTGGGGAAGATAACTGAGGATCATCCTCAAGACTGGGACAGAGTTTTACCTGCGGCCCTCTTCGCTTACAGAGAGGTACCCAATGAACATACGGGATTTTCTCCCTTTGAACTCGTCTTTGGCGCGCGTCCGCGTGGCCCTATGTCGTTGCTTCACGATCTCATAACATCTGACAATATTGACGATGACACAAAGTCATCCTACGAATATGTCATCGCGTTGAGACAAAAAATTATCGAAGCATGCAAATTAGCAACTTCTTCTTCTGAATTTGCGAAACAGAAGGCAAGGCAATTTGCCAATAAGAAGAGATGCTTACGACAACTTTGTCCTGGTGACAAAGCATTTGTATTACTACCTTGTAGGGAAAACACATTACTTATTTCTTGGAAAGGTCCGTACGATATAATATCGAAAATTTCCGATGTCGACTATATTGTCGATATTGATGGGAAGCATAAAACCTTCCACATCAATATGCTTACTGAATTCCATGAACGTCCGGATTATTTGCAACCCATTTTCCAAGCAACGGACAATTCTCCAGTACAACATGGTCATTACTCATCACTGTCCGTGATACAGGATGAGGAAACAAGTTTTTCAGATGTAAATCTTCCTCTTCCAATGATCCCACTTCATTCCAGTAAATCATGGAAGAACGTTACTGTCTCTCCTGATTTGTCTCTAGGAGAACAGCGACAAGTTTCAACTATGTTGCAAACATTTCAGGATGTACTCACTGACATCCCTGGACAAACGAATGTCATTCAACATGACATTGTTCTAACTGACCATACTCCTATTAGGGTTAGACCTTATCCTATACCTATACATTTTCAAGCACAGGTCGAGAAAGAGTTGGATGAGATGATAGATTTGAAAATAATCGAACCATCCACCTCTGCATATTCTTCGCCGATGGTTATTGTTCGTAAAAGACAATAACATACGTCTTTGCGTTGACTATCGAAAATTGAATCAAGTAACGAAGTTCGATGCCGAACCTATGCCTTTACTGGAAGAGCTACTTACTCGACTCTCCAACTCTCATTTTTTCACTAAACTTGATTTGTCTAAAGGATATTGGCAAGTTCCTTTATCTGAACGCGCCAAACCTCTCACGGCTTTTTCAACACCTAGAGGTTTGTTCCAATGGAATTTTATGCCTTTCGGTCTTATGAACGCACCAGCTACATTCGTACGCATGATGCGCCGAATCCTATCTTATCGGTCAGATGTCATTGCATATCTAGACGACATCTGTCTTTTCAGCGATACTTGGGAAGATCACTATTCAGGGTTTGATGAATTGCTGTCTACTTTGCGTGAGCACAACCTGACAGCGAAACCCTCTAAAGCCTATATTGGTTTTAGCGAAATTTCTTTCCTAGGCCACCGAGTTGGTCATGGTTTCCTAAAGACAGAGGACCATAATACTAGTAAGATACTTAACATCTCAATCCCTAAGACTAAAAACACAGCCCGTGAGAAGTCTGTTAGGATCTTATTCAATTTTTATGGCAGATTCATTCAGAATCTATCCTCTCTATCATGGCAACCTCTCTCAACACATCTCTAAAGAAAGGTTAACGCCGTAATGTGGAAAAATCCACTGGTCTCAGGAATGCCAATGGATTCTCTGGATAAGATTAAAACAACATGTTTTTTCACACACCTTTGAATAACCGCTATATGAGTGCTAACCTACACTAAAGCATACAACATTACGTTCTGTCTAAGTGACGGCTTGTCACCAACGGGATTACGGCAGCGGGCACTAAATGCAAGAGTACAACATGAGAACATCAGCAATCTCTGTTAGAATAGTACTAATTCCACACGCAAACAACTGCGAATGCGGCAAAAAGATAAAAAAAGCGAAACACTATTCGAAATTATAGCAACAACCCGTGCAGAGCGTATTAGCTATGAGTCTTTCAGGGATATCGACCTCTCAAACTACTGAGAATTCCTTCTAAGGCTCACATTTCATAGTAGAAACCAGACACCACAAAAGCCTCCTTACACAGCTAAAAGAAAAAGAGAGTAAGAAACTTTGAAGAGAGCTCGTAGTCGCTACCTACACAATATGCAATATCTCTTCAACCTTTTCATTTTCATACTGTATGTCGAGGCTACACGACGGATCAGATATGTCTCGCGATGGGCAGACATCTTCTGCAACAGCATGCCCACAGGAAAGCATGAGAGTCCACATAACTATCTATAGGAACTCTCTTAGACTATCTAGATGAACAACAGGCTCTCTGAGTTCTATCAGTAGTTCCTTTTCTATATCATAGATAGAGAAAGACATCATTGGTCTAACATTTTTCAATAACTATAAAAAATGATTATTGTACATCAAACTACATAGCGGCGCACTTCATGATGTTTCTCATTCACCGCTCTGCTTTAGTGATGATGTTTGTTCTTCTAAGAATCATAACATGTAAGAGTATCTACAACACGGAAAATGGATGACGTGATGAATTGTTATTAGCATTGTGAGTACAAATTGCTCCAGTACATCTTGTATTATAGCTACCTTTGATGACAACTACTTCCTGGAAAAATACATACTTGTAGAAAATAATTCTCTCATTTTATGAGACAACATTTCTCACCAGTCCGCTCCATGTAAGTCATCTCTTAGCCTCATATCTAGGTACATTTATAGGTATTCCTGATATTTTCATCTGCTCCTTATTCATCTATGCGTTTTGTGAGCCCTACTACATGAACATGCTTCCTAGATGTTATTTCAAAAAATCACAAAACTAAAAAAGTTCACATTTTTTTTTTTCCCCCGGGAGGTGTGAGGGTACACAACAAACCTCAGTACGCTATTGCAGTCTTTTGATATCCTTACAATATTATACATAGGTAATCACTTTTACGTCTGCTTACACTCATAGGAAACAAGTCTCTTATTGAGTATACTTCTCTCCTTGAAAGTTGTTGCTCGGCTCTTTCGATCAACCTCCGCGGATAAATCCATTTTACTGCGATTTATTCGTTGTCTCTTTGGGTCTCAGAACATCTAAATACATTACCCCAAAAAACAAACGAATAAATTCGCAGTAAAAATTGGATTTTATCCGCGTGGAGTTTAGATCGATAGAAGCTCGACACAAACTTTCCAAAGGGAACGTAAAAAACTTCAATATAAATGCCACTTTCCCTTAAAAGCACTACAAAATTCAATTACCTATGAAATAATATGTAATAAGATATATCTCCGAAAGCCTTGCCACGTAAACAAGTCTACTTTCCACACCTACCTTCGGGGAATGTCTATATGTGTGAGAGTGTGGATTCACACATTTATTTTTTTCCTATTTTTTGGGGGGGGGGGGGGCTTGGAGGGCTAAACACGCACAAAGTAAGGGGAAGGACTACACAAACGCCATTGAATACGATGGTGTTCTCACACGAACACAAACACAAACAAAGGGGGGGAGGGGTTTATGTGGTTGTGTGTGGTAGAAGATTCTGTGGGTTGACAACAAACTATAACGCCTTAAACACGTAGAAGTCAGGGTTCTAATTTGTTATTAGGGAGGTATGGGGGGGGGGATATATGTGTGTTTTTTATGACTGGTGATTAGTTTATGTGGATTATATAGTGATTGATTATTGAGATTTGTTATGTTATGTTTTAATTTTTTAGAATCTCTGTGGTGAGAGTTGGAGTAGTTTTAGTATGTATGGTGTTGGGTAGATTTCTTAAGTGTGGATTTGGTCTGGAGAGTAATTGTTGTGGGTTTTGTTGTATGTGTGTTTATGGGTAGGGAAAGTAGATGTATTGTGGTTTGGATATGCTGTCTGGAGGAATTGCTTGTTTTTAGTTTATGGTATATTATTATGTTGTTTGCGGATGCGTTTTGAGTGGTAAAGATGATTAAGTCGGTATTATTTGGTTGGTTTATATTGTTTAGGAAAGATTTTGGGTATTTTGAGGTGACTTGTGGAGTTGGTGGGTTTATGATTGGTAGGTATTTAGGTTATGGAGGGGGTAATATGGTTGTTTTTTTTGTGGGGTTATGGTGGGGGGCGGTTATGTGATGAGTGTGGGGAATAGAGTTGGGAATTAATTAGTATGCGGTTTGTTGAGTGCGTTATTGTTATGGTTGTAAGTTTAGAAGTTGTTGTGGTTCTGATAGGTCTACATTGGGGTCCCGTTGGATATGTTGTAGTCAGTTTGGTTTGGCTGATCCAGGAATTGGCATGTTTGGAAATGGTTGTGGAAATGATGGGTGTATTGAGCAATTGCATATCGAGTGACTTTGGAGCTCTTCAAGGATTCTTAGGTTGGTGGGGATGTTATTAGCATGCTAGGAGCTTTTTTGGGGTTTTCTACTGAATGTTAAATAGTGTGTGGGTTTTTGAGTTGTCGATAGTTCTCTTGGGCATAAGGGAATTGTGGGGCTGGGTGACCAAAACATTGGTAATATTGTGCGATTATTTAGAGGTGATTTTAACCGTCAATTATTCTAATGGGTTTGTTAACCTGATGAGTGGGTATGTTGTTCACTGTGAATTATAATGGTCAGAGAATGCAGAGTGTCCAGATAGTAATGGTGTTGAGATTTTGGATGCAAAGATACCATTCCTCCGAAATGATATGATAGTCGATTGCGTGAGTAGGGCGATATTATCTGAGGTAGATCTGATCTTTAGTGGGTTAGCACTAAAATATAGTGTTTTGAGAATTGTTTTTGAATAACAAACTAGTGTTAGTTAACAATTTTATGTCTAATTGTTGTACATTGTACTTATTCCTGGACCAGTGTATGAGATCTGTTGTGTGCAGGCGAAAAAGTTTCTTTAGAGTTGTGTTGAGAGAGGTGGCCTATGATAATGGTGTGATGGTAGAATCTGCCATAATTGTGAATAACACCCTAACAGACTTTTTTTGTGCACCTGTTTTGGGTTAACGTATTAGTGGAATTGAGATAATGGTATAAGTTGTATTACTAGTAGCGGTTTGGTCCTTGTCAATTTAGTTAACCATGACCAACTGCGGGTGGAGCCTAGTTATCATTTATTGGTTGTTTAAGTTATAAAACGCAGTAAGGGGGGTGAGGTGTTTGGTTTGTTGTTACATTCAGTTAGTGGTTGTCAAGAGGTGGAACGTTCTGAATTTATTAGTGGCAGCAGTTTTTCTAGATTTGTATGACTGACCGATAAGATAGGATTCGGGCGCATCATGCGTACGTAACGTAGCTGGTGCGTTCATAAGACCGAAAGGCATAAAATTCCATTGGAACAAACCTCTAGGTGTTGAAAAAGCCGTGAGAGGTTTGGCGCGTTCAGATAAAGGAACTTGCCAATATCCTTTAGACAAATCAAGTTTAGTGAAAAAATGAGATTTGGAGAGTCGAGTAAGTAGCTCTTCCAGTAAAGGCATAGGTCGGCATCGAACTTCGTTACTTGATTCAATTTTCGATAGTCAACGCAAAGACGTATGTTATTGTCTTTTTTACGCACAATAACCATCGGCGAAGAATATGCAGAGGTGGATGGTTCGATTATTTTCAAATCTATCATCTCATCCAACTCTTTCTCGACCTGTGCTTGAAAATGTATAGGTATAGGATAAGGTCTAACCCTAATAGGAGTATGGTCAGTTAGAACAATGTCATGTTGAATGACATTCGTTTGTCCAGGGATGTCAGTGAGTACATCCTGAAATGTTTGCAACATAGTTGAAACTTGTCGCTGTTCTCCTAGAGACAAATCAGGAGAGACAGTAACGTTCTTCATGATTCACTGGAATGAAGTGGGATCATTGGAAGAGGAAGATTTACATCTGAAAAAACTTGTTTCCTCATCCTGTATCACGGACAGTGATGAGTAATGACCATGTTGTACTGGAGAATTGTCCGTTGCTTGGAAAATGGGTTGCAAATAATCCGGACGTTCATGGAATTCAGTAAGCATATTGATGTGGAAGGTTTTATGCTTCCCATCAATATCGACAATATAGTCGACATCGGAAATTTTCGATATTATATCGTACGGACCTTTCCAAGAAATAAGTAATCTGTTTTCCCTACAAGGTAGTAATACAAATGCTTTGTCACCAGGACAAAGTTGTCGTAAGCATCTCTTCTTATTGGCAAATTGCCTTGCCTTCTGTTTCGCAAATTCAGAAGAAGAAGTTGCTAATTTGCATGCTTCGATAATTTTTTGTCTCAACGCGATGACATATTCGTAGGATGACTTTGTGTCATCGTCAATATTGTCAGATGTTATGAGATCGTGAAGCAACGACATAGGGCCACGCGGACGCGCGCCAAAGACGAGTTCAAAGGGAGAAAATCCCGTATGTTCATTGGGTACCTCTCTGTAAGCGAAGAGGGCCGCAGGTAAAACTCTGTCCCAGTCTTGAGGATGATCCTCAGTTATCTTCCCCAGTAAGTTTTTAAGTGTTCTATTAAGGCGTTCGACCATACCATTAGACATTGGATGGTAGATACTACTTAAAGATCTATCTATCTGCAGAGTAGACATTACTTGAGACATGGTATCTGATATTAGTTGGGTGCCATGGTCTGACAATATCTCTCCGGGGAACCCCAGACGAGAAAATATAAGCCAAAGAGCATCTGCAATATCAGCAGTAGTAATGCTCTTCAGAGGAATAGCCTCTGGCCAACGTGTGCACATATCAACACACGTCAAGATAAACTGATGTCCTCTGGCAGACTTGATCTTAAATGGACCAATAATGTCTATGGCCATTTGAAACGGCCGAATAGGAATGTCCGCCGCCTGAATGGGTGCAGCATGCCGTGGACCTTTGGATTTAACTTCCTGACATACTTTACAAGATCGACAATAAATACGTATGTCCTTGTTTACCAATGGCCAAAAGAAAGCCGCAAGGACTCTTGACTTAGTACGGGAAAAACCCATGTGTCCAGCACACTGAGAGTCGTGAGCGTGCTGCAAAATTTTAACTCTCAAATTCTTGGGAACCAGGATTTGAGAATGACTTGACGTAATGGAGTCTTGAACCATACGTACAAGTACGCCATTCTTCTTTGTAATCCACGATTTGCGACTTGTGTCTTTATTCGGATCACCTTTAGTTGCAAGAATGAAGAATTTCTTCAGAGTGGGATCATCTTCTTGCTGTTTTATAAACGAGTCACGAGAAATTACCAAGGGATTATCTTGGTTATGCACTTCATTATCTTCAATAGATGAAGTTTGAGGCACATTAAGAGCCTGAGCTCTAGTGACTACAGCGTTAGCAATCTGCATGTTTTGCCTTTCCCACGTGGAAATTTGTTGCGGAGTGCATTCCTTGACTCCATGAATGCGACCGATGATGAGGTCAGCGATCGGATTCGGAAGAAGACATGCGTGTACATCTCCCGTAAAGAAAGGAGTAGCAATCCTAATGATAGCAGTAGAGTATTTCTCTAATGTGCCGCCAAATGTTACACATTTGACTACTTGTCCAGTGGCACGGGAAGGATCTACGAGTGACTGCCTAACACCAATTGTGGTGCATCCAGAATCAAATAGCACAGAGACTGGATTGTTATTCACTAAACCCTTATGTAAGACAAGAGAACCTCTTCCATCATGCGCGACTGATGCCGGAAGAGCAGGAAGAGGATGGCCACAGCTTAAAGTAGACACTGTGGTTGGCTCAAATAACGTTTTGCATTGGGGGCACTGAGATGCTCTCCCAAAATCAAAAGCGGCACATGCCATATTACTAGCATCATTATTATCTTTACTCTGTTTATAGGCTTCATTGGACTCTTGTTGTACAGAGTTTGCCTGAAAATGTGGTTTATGTCTTTTGTTTTGAGATCTACCTCGGTTATTATCACCTCTGTAGTTATTGTTACCTCTATTGTAACCCCTATTTGGGTTTGAGTCATAGTTCCCTTGGTTACCATTATCATATTCATTATAATTAGTATCTCTGTAATTATGATCTTGTTGACTCCAAGACGGATAACCCTGATAGTTTCTATAATTACTTCCTCTACGGAAATTCCTATAATTATGACCACCCCTGTGTCGAGAGCTATCAGGTCGTCTCCAGTTCTTTGAAGAAGAACCCTGAAATGATTGGTTACCTTGGTTTTGATAACTATTATGGTTACCTTTTTTATCAAATCTGTTTTGAGGTCCCTGAAATCTGTGTGAATAATTGGGATTGTATGGTGTTGCTGAAGCAACTGGCATACTCTCCTTAATCTTAGTGTTGCCAAAAGTCACGTCGGGGTGTGCAGTGACATATTGGGAACAATATTCTTCCATTTCTTTTAGAGATTTGGGTTTACGCTCATGTATAAATTCAAGGAAAGGTTTGTTCACACATGACATAATCTTATCTCTGAGCAACAAATCCATAAGTCCTTCATACGTTTTTTTTTTCTGTTTTGGAAAGCTCAATCCAACGATCAACTGTGAGACGTGCCTTTGCAGTGAATTCTGAGAATTCTACACCCGTCTCAGGTACCATCGTCTTAAATAAAAGGCGATAGCCTTCCTCACTTAGCTGATATTTTTTTATCAAAGCCGCCCTAATGACATCATAATTATCCTTATCTGCTTCTCCTACAAGGCATAATCTAGTCAAAGATTCACCTTTCAAGTTTTCTGATAATTGATTAGCGTATTGTGATTTATCCACATTATGTGTACGACAAGAACGTTCAAATCTATCCAGCCAGAATGTAATATCGTCACTGGACTGATTGAACGGTGGAACCTTAACCTTGTAAGTAGAAGGTTTACCATTACCTCTAGATGCCTGATTAACATTACTCATACTTGTCAATCTCAATTTCTCCAACTCAAATTCATGTTCTCTTATTGCTTTTTTCTCTTCAGCATCTAATCTTTTTTGTTCAGCCTCCCTGTCTAATCTTTTTTGTTCAGCTTCCCTGTCTAATCTTTTTTGTTCAGCTTCCCTGTCTAATCTTTTTTGTTCAGCTTCACTGTCTAATCTTTTTTGTTCAGCTTCCCTGTCTAATCTTTTTTGTTCAGCTTCACCGTCTAATCTTTTTTGTTCAGCCGCAGCTTCTCTTTCCAATTTTTTTTGTTCAGCTTCAAATCTCCTTTCCTCCACCTGCATCTGCAATTTCTTTTGTTCAGCAGCAGCCTCAGCTTCTCTTTCTAATCTTTTCTCTTCCGCCATAGCTTTTCTTTCTTCTGCAGCTAATCTTTTCTCTTCTGCCATAGCTCTTCTCTCTTCTGCAGCTAATGCTTTGTCATATTGAGCAACTGCCCATTGTTCTAATTGTTGACCAGTCTTATCAAGGGCTTTCCCTTGTGTAATGAAGTATTCTAATGTAGCCATGATGTCTAACAATAATACTAATCACCTGAACCAACAATAATACCACAAGTTCTCAATGACTTGATTAATCAGTATACTATCCCAATATCTGTGGGTCACAAGCCTTTAATAAGGTCTTGTATAATAGTAATAATAATCAGGTACTGGTTTATACCATAATCCAAGTGCAGTGCACAGGCAATTGTGTCTTATGAAATATACCTATATAAAACATATGTCAACCAACAGAATACATAAAGTACAAATAGGACTGACAATACAAGAACGTTTGCAGAAATCAAAATAAATTAAATAGGGAAATCAATGAAAATAATCACTGAATCTGCAAAGAATAACAACACAAATGACGTCACAATATATGAATACAAATTGTGAATAGAACTGAAAGATAGAAAAGAGTAGACCAACAAATTACAAACAACTCAAAACAAAACTAAAGAACAAAGAAATATTACAAAAATAACAATAATTACAGTCTTCACAGCTAACACAAAAGCAACAGTTGTCGCAGCAAATTTTCAATCAAGAAAATTGCACCTATAGAAAACGCCCACAACGGACCCTCTATGACGTGGGATATTCTGTTGTGAGGACGACGCCGCCCAACCTTAAACACAACCCGCTGACATAGAAACTAACATACTATACAAACAAATAACATGTAAACATAAATATATATAAATTATGTGTATGATAGTATGTGTTGCAAAATAGGCTCAGTTTTACAGTAATGGCAAAGTTATTTTTATGAACATAAACAAACTGCCACTTTATTCAATTAAACATTCTGGCCTTAAATATTAAAGTTCATATATGGAAAACAAGAAGATCCATCGATGAAAATAGGACTTCTTAGTACACAAATACTGTCTTCCTGTTAACATTGACAAGAATTGATCCAACTGTTCTGTGAAACTCTGTAATGTCTAATGTAAAAATGTCAACAACGCTGGCCTACATACTGCATTCACTTGACAGGTCACGTGACGAAGTGTTGACAAAGAGCAAACCAATACTGCAAGTGTGTCGTATCAGCCACAGGAAACGGTCTGGTATCGGTAATCTGTTGACTTCTGAACTTCTGCGAGGTCAAACCCAGAAAGCTGGTCCACCAGTTGATAAAGTTGATAATGTTGGATTTTTATTCCCGTTAATGATATCCACCAAAAGATAGATATAAGTGGATGGAAGCAGACATCATCATCATCATCAGTTGATAAGATCTCTATGGTGTTGTTTGCTCCACTGTAGTGTATGGAATGTCAACTTGACCTACGCAGTGGTGTGTAGACATGGATTGAGTGTACAATGTGCGAATGATGATAAGGGTTCGTGTTGTTGACAAATGTTCTTTTCTCACACTCATGTATGACTGGAAGTCATCGACACCAACGACTGTGTACCTTTTCTAAAGTTTAATTCGACGTACACACTCGACAGCACAGATAGTGACAAATCACAGGTTGGCATAATACATCATAGTACAGTGGATAAATGGTCTTGCAATGTTATGTTACATGGGCACTCATGTAGATTAATATTATAATGGACTGTCAGTAGCCAAGCCCTCAGCATCGCCCATACATATAAATCATCTGACTTCACTGACTGAGCACGTCAGCTTATAAACAATATTTCAGATGGCTTCTAAACCTAATCTCGTTTAGCGACGATTCTCCCACATAATGTTCAGCACATATTTTTTTTCATATAATAATATTGAACCGCTAATAACGGGTTCTCATGTGTAGCAGTGATCTCTGGACTAAACAAGCGATAATACGGGCATCCCCTTTCTCTTCTTGAAAGTCGCTACATGTTTTGGTTCCAAGATGGCTTCACTCGTGAACTGTCACTCACGTTGGGATGCAGATAATGAATCTGTCCTAAAGTTAGTCATTCATAAAACATTGCATTGCTCTGTAGATTTGATCATGAACAATTGACTGCATTCTACAGAATATAGTGCTGCTAGGAATCGAAGTCGTTTTCATCGAGTCAAATATATTCTCTTAGACATTCAAATCGTAACTATCGAAAATGGTGGCTTCGATCGAGAGTTCATAAGAGTGTCTTTGATTACCTTGGTAGAGGAAATATGGAACTGCCATTCCTTGGCAATATGAATAAACACTGGGGTAAAGCATACACGATAGGTCTAGACGACTATCACTTTCCCCACAAATACTGAGATCACTTTTTCCCGGCGACAGGCCGACATAGGAAACACACAGTCCCTATCAGGACGAAGCCAAATCACACCACACTCTAGCGACACATCCGCCGAATAGCCTTTGACCTCTCTAGAGACAACAGAACATATAGTTCGACTTAGATCTGTAAAGATATACAGATATAAGACAGACTCGTCCTACTCAGACAAACAATACACATAAATTCAGGCCATAGATATTCTGAAGCAAGAACAATCTATTATTACCCAAACAACGAATAAATCGCAGTAAAATGGATTTATCCGCGGAGTTTGATCGAAAGAGCCGACACAACTTTCAAGGGAAGTAACTCAATAATGACTTTCCCTTAAGCACTAAAAAATTACCTATGTATAATATTGTAAGATATCAAAGACTGCACGTAACAATTAGGAAGAATTGCAATTAGCAAGGTTTAAGATAATAAGAGGCAACATGAAGAATGTTAGCCCTGGAACTTGAAAAACGTAAATTACAAAATGCTGCCAAACCGAATAATCCTGAGGTTGAGAGTTCCTCAAATTAAAAAAAACTCTGGTTCTTTTAGGATTCATTTGCCAGAATTTAAACCTAATATTGATGACATTTCATGTTGTCTCAACCGTTTTGAGACTGTTTGTGAAGGCACAAGATTGATAAATCTTCATGGTGCAGCAAATTAATGGAAATATTGATCGGATACGCTTTAACTTCAGTCTGCGCTATGGTCTTGATGCTGTCAAGATCTTGTTGTTAAAAAGTACCAATTGGACGAAAATGGCTATCCCCTACACTTCAAATGATTTGTACCAAACTCAAGCAAGGATTTCTCTGAATTCATTGCATTAATCAAATTATGTTTTAACAGATGGGTTTAACTTTCAAAGATTGATCACACGTATGATGCTCTTTTGGATCTGATATTAAGGGACAAGGTGATGTCATCATCAGTCAGGATTTCTTGTCAAATTTGCATAAACGGAAACCTCCCAATTTGACAGTTATTAAAGAATTGTGACGGGAATTGATAACGGCACATCCTGGCAAAGTAGTAGGCAACTCTGAAATAAAAGAGGTTTTGCCTATTGCTTCGGTACGTTCATAGAATACAAACAACCCAAGACACAGATCACAAAGTATCGACAGGAATTTTATTTGTTATAATGAGCAAAACTGAATCTTTCAGAGTAAGATAAAATTGTGTCAATCGCTCTCCTCCTACTACAGGAAACTTCCGAGAATTGCATGGACCACAACAGAATTACAGTCAATTCTATAGAGGTTGGAGACGAGGTGATAACTCCTGCAGGAACAGGGGAACTCAATTTTATGATGATAACAATCAATATACTCCTCCTCGACGGTCTAGCAACCCTCAGATTAATAGAAATCGAGATAATTATTCGCAGCAAAATAACCGGTCAAATTGCAATACTAATTCGGTGCAAAGTACTAATTCTGCAGTTGTAGCCCAGAACGATGAGACTGTTAATCATGCTGATGCGTGTTTTGATTTTGCTAATGCATCAAAATGTTATGAATACAGTACTTTGTTTCAGCCTGATGTGATTTCCAGACTGTTCTGTGGTCATCCAGCATTAAGCTCTCATGACGGAAAGGGATCACGTAATTTCAACAGGGATTTGTTGAACGTCAAACTGGTGTCAATATTGAAAGACATAGGTTGCACAACAGTAAGAGTGCAAAAATCGTTGGTGCATCCATCATGCTTCACAGTGGAAGTGGTTGAGAGTTTAACATTCGGTGGGGTTATTGAACATTATCCCACAGCTATAGTGGATACTGCCACCCAATTTTATCTGGTAAAATTTAAGTTTGTCTTCTTCGAGAGCCCGTCGCTGATGTTTAGATTGGCAACATTCATGACTCCGCCAATGCCGGTCCCAAGCCCGGATGAAAAAGGAGGAGGGCGGCCTGCATGGAGGCCGTAAGGAGGCAGCCCCTCCACCATGCAATGGCAAAACAGGCCAATCACCTGTTTGTCTTAAACTATGATTACGAGCAATACAAGAGAGAAAACCGGACTGATTCTAAAGGCGACGAACTGGAACGGACTACGGACTACGACTTATGGAACTTGGAACACAAGAAGTATAAATGGGAAGGAAGAGGAGCTGGTGGAAGAGATGAGGAAAGCAAAACTAGAAATCCTGGCTATAACGGAAACGAAGAAAAAAGGACAAGGAGTCATGGATCTCGATGGCAACACGTTGCTCTACAGTGGTGTACCCATATCTGAAAGAGCTAAAGGGGGCGTGGGTTGCATTGTGGCCAAAATCAAAAAGATAGTATCAAGGGATGGAACTTTGTCTCGGAGCGCATTATGGTTGTAAAACTAAAAGAAGGAGAAACCATAGTCAACCTGGTCATAGTGTATAGGCCAAATGAGGATGAGAGAGCAGAGGTCAAGGAGGAATTCTTTGAGCTGCTTCAAAGGACAGTGGATGACTGCTTAGATGAAGTTATCATGCTCGGAGATTTTAATGCCAGAGTTGGAAATGACCATGCTAGATGGGGTGGAGTTATCGGAAGATATGGAGAAGATACTCTCAATGACAATGGAAAGCGACTCCTTAGATTCTGCAGTGAGCAGAATCTGATCATCACAAACACAAAGTTCCCCCATAAGCGCATACATGCATACACTAGATGTGAACCAACCAAGAATGAGAAGTCAGTGATCGACTATGCCATTGTTCGGAGAAGCTCATTCAGATATGTCCGAGATGCAAGAGTCTGGAGGGGGCCAGAGATTGGAAGTGATCACTACCTGCTAACAATCAAACGAACAACTGAAAGAGTTGCTCAGCCTAGGAACTGCCCAACATCACGCAAGAAACCAAGTAAACGAGCAGGAGAAATGAGCATTAGGACCTACAAGCTGAGAGAGCCAGAAATTAAGACCAGATATCATGGGCTTATTGCTACAGCAGTGAGCAACACAGAAGAACGACCTGATGACTTGGAAACCCTCTGGAATAAATTCAAGGATATCATAAAGACAGCTGCTGCAGAAGCATGTGGTGAAGTCCGACTTGGGAACCAGAGAAAGAGGACACCTTGGTGGACAGAGGAAGTCAAAGAGAAAATAAGAGCGAAGAAAATGGCATGGAAACAATACTTAGGAGCTAAAAACACAACAGGACAAATGGAAAATATAGAGAATATGTGACACTAAGAACAGAAGCAAAGAACGAAGTGCTAGCAGCAAAACAGAAGTCCTGGGAAGAATTTGGAGAAAAGCTAGAAAAAGATGCACAAGAAAACCAGAAATTGTTCTATAAGACCCTAAAGAACATGAGGAAGGAAAAACAATGTCCTCTCAAATTTATAAAGGACAAGCAAGGCAAATTGCTTACTGCCCCAAAGGAAGTAATGGAAAGATGGAAAGAATATTTCTCAGAACTCCTGGATGGTGAGCATGGTGAAGCATCAGAAATGATAACCACTAGCACAGAAGAGAAAACCAATGATGGTGAAGATGACATAAAGATGGAAGAACTGAGGGCAGCACTAGAGAAAATCAAGATGGGCAAAGCAGCAGGGCATGATGGTATAACACCAGAAATGGTTAAGTACATGGGAGCATCAGGCGACCTATTACTCATAAAGGTCCTACAGGCAGCATGGTGCAACAAGACCATACCAAAGGATTGGGAGATTGCCATCATAACACCAATTTTCAAAAAGGGTGACAATCGACAATGTTGAAACCATAGAGGCATATCCCTTCTCAGTGTCGCTGGTAAAATCTACTCTAGAATCCTAGAGCAGAGACTCCGACGTCTAGCTGAGCCACAATTGGATGAGGTCCAGTGCGGATTCCGAGCAAACCGAAGTACTCAAGACCTAATCTTCACACTCAGACAGCTGAGTGAAAAGGCCTTTGAGTATAAGAGTGAGATCCATCTTTGTTTCATAGATCTGGAAAAGGCGTTTGACAGGGTCCCCTGGAGCAAACTTTGGGACTGTTTGGCAAGGAAGAATATTCCAGCACCTCTGATTCATGCTATACAGAGCTTCTACAAGTCTTGCAGAAATTATGTGAGGACAACAAACCATAAGTCAGAAGAGTTCAGGACCACCACTGGTGTAAGACAAGGTGATATCCTATCACCTTACCTCTTCATACTCCTTATGGACGATGTCATCAAGGCATGTAAGGAGAGAACAAGAAAGTATTCAGCGGGGTACTGGAAGATGAGACAGGTCTATATTTCGGAGCTGGCATTTGCTGATGATGTTGCCCTGATTGCTAAATCAGAGGCACATCTCCAATCCAACCTGCAAGTCTGGAAGGAAGAGCTGGAGACAAGAGGGATGGTCATAAGCAGCTCTAAAACAAAATCCATGGTGATATCACGAGAAGAAAGAAAACATCAGATTAAGTTGGGAGAACAGGTCCTGGAGCAGGTTGACCACTTTAAATATCTCGGAGCTATTATAGACCGAAAGGGAGGCATCAAAGAAGAGTTGGCCACTCGAAAAGCAGCGGCTGGGAGACTTTTTCAGGCCATAAATCGTGGATTCCTCAGCAAGAAAGAGGTTGGTTAGAAAACGAAGATTGCTGTATACCGCTCCACCTATGTCCCAGTCTTGACATATGGATGCGAGTCGTGGGCAATGACTACAACCCACAAAAGCCAGATCCAAACCACAGAAATGAGGTATCTGAGGAAAGTGGTTGAAGTAACAAGAAGAGACATGGTCCGCAACCAGACGATCCGTCAAGGCCTAAAATCCCATCCGCTGCAGACCCAAATAGAACAGTCCCAACTAAGATGGTTTGGCCATGTCTGCAGAATGGGAGAAGACCGGCTACCACGACAAGCATGGGAAACAAAGAGCCAGGGATCCAGACCTCCAGGACGACCCAGAGTCCACTGGGAGGACAACATTAGACAATCTTTGAAGGACCGAGAACTAGAATGGAACCAGGCCAGGAAGAAGACAGCCGATAGAATGGTCTGGCGCTCTCTCTTCCAAACCTCTACACCTCACGGTAGAAGGGGAACGACTAAGTAAGTAAGTAAGTAACATTCATGACAGGAAAGATTGCACACCTGAAGAAATATTAGCTTGGGAGCGTCAGCATTTGCTGTCCGCTAATGCAGTCATTACTAGGGCACAAGTACAGGCCCCAGAACATGATGATATTTGGTTAAATGATGATGATGAAGATAGACACTTTTCCACTACTATTAAGAAAGATTCATTGGCTGAAATGCAAAAAAAAAAAAAGATCAATCTTTGAAGGGATTCTTTAAATTGGTCAGGTCAAATGATATGAATTCATTAAATACTCCACATCACTGGTATACCATTAAGAATGATATTTTAATTTGAATGGTTAAAGATAATGAATCTGTACGCAAACAGATCCTGGGCCCTACTGAGATTAGGACATATATTCTACGACAAGCTCATGATTCGCACTGTGCATTTCACATGGGCTCCACGAGATCTAAGTTTAGAGTCCTATCTTCAGTTTATTGGAAAGGAGTGGCTAGAGATGTCTCTTTATTCTGATGCTCCTGCGTGACATGCCAGGAACTTAAGCCAATGGGCGCCTTTCATATCGCACCAATACATATTACTGATATACATGTACGTTCCTTTGAAAAAAGATGGCCGTGGACATCATCGGTCCGCTCTCGGTTATGTCCGCCAAAAAACATAGGTGTGTCCATACGTGCATCGACATTTGCACGAGATAGCCAGAGATTATTCTTCTAAAAAACATCTTCACCTCAGACGTGGCGGATGCTTTAGTCATTACATTCTCTCGATTAGGTTTTCCTAAGATAATTTTGTCTGACAGAGGTACACACTTTGTGTCAAAGACTACGGCAAGTGTTATGAACATGTTTAATATCGATAAATCACTTAGCTCCGTTTACCACACCATATCAAACGGGATGGTAGAGCGTTTAAATCAGACTGGTAAGCAACTATTATCCAAGATAACATTGAAATATCAAGACTGGGATCGAGTTTTACCCGCGGTTCTGTTCGCTTACCGCGAAATACCCAATGAACAGACTGGTTTCTTTCCATTCGTGCTCGTTTTCGGGACTCAACCAAAAGGTCCCAAGTCCTTTATAAAAGATGTACTGACTGGTTCAGAGATGACTCAGGAAGTTCAGTCAACTTATGAGTAATTTGCGACGTAAACTCATTGACGCTTGTAAGATGGCGACAGCGTCATCAAAAAAGCGAAAGAAAGATCTCGTAGGTTTGAAAATCACAATAAGAAATTAAGACACTTGTTACCAGGCGATGACGCTTATGTGCTTCTTTCAAAATAGGAAAATCACTTTCTTATTCCATGGAGTGGCCCATATAAGATCGTTTCCACATTGATTGATGTGAATTATATTGAAGAAGTTAAAGCAAAAATAAGACCTTTGATATCAACATGTTGAAAGAGTTTCATGGTTGACCTGAATATCTTCAACATGTTTTCCAAGCAGTTGACGAGCCTACTCATTGTCTTGCACACTATTACTCTTTTTCTGTTATCCAGGAGGAACAATCTTCCTTTCCTGATTTGGCTTTACCCCTTCCTATCATGCCTATCAGGCCACCGAATCATGGACGGATGTCACTATTTGCTTATTCTTCTCATCAACAACATTATATTCGAACTTTTCTCGAGTCGTCTCAGGAGGTTCTTACCGATATTCCTGGGCGAGCATCCATTATATCTCACGACATTGTCCTTAAAGATCTCCGCCCTATCCTGGTACGGCCTTATCCTATCCCCATTCATTTTCAAGAACAGGTTGAAAAAGAACTTGATTATATGGTACACCTTAGTATTATTTCTCCGTCAAACTTTGCATACTCTTTTCCTATGGTAATTATAGGAAACAAAGATAAGAGTATAAGACTGTGTATTGATTTCAGAAAACGTAACAGTGCTACTGTGTCTGACGATGAACCAATGCCACTTCTGGAAGATTTGTTGGCATAATTGTTGTCAGCTACTTACTTTAGCGAATTCGACCTCTCATATGGTTGTTGGCAGGTTCCCCTTACCGATAGAGCTAATCCATTAACTGCTTTCTCCACTCCTTGTGGTCTCTTCCAATTGAATTTTATGTGTTTCGGTTTGATGAATGCCCCTGCCACGTTTGTCCGTATGATGCGAAAAATCTTCTCACATAGGTCTGATATTGTTATCTATATTGATGATATCTGCCATTTCAGCAATTCATGGGAAGAACACTTGTCTGGACTCAGATCTCTATTTGAAACAGTTTATACTCATAACCTAACTGCTAAACCTTCTAAAGTTCATGTAGTCTTCAGTGAAATATCTTTCCTTGGCCATATGGTAGGCAACAGTTCGCTCAAAACCGAAGAACACAATGTGTCCAAAATTCTTAACCTCTACATTCCGAAGACTAAGAAACAAGTGCGTAGTCTTCTGGGTATGGTTCACTTTTATGGTAGGTTCATACCTATTGTTTGTTCCATCACTGTTAACGTGTCTGCTTTGTTAAGGAAAGGCATGCCCAACAAGGTGCTTCCATCACATTCTTGTCAGTACACATTAGCTTATATTAAACAACTGTTCTCGTCACCACGTATATTAAGATTGCCTGATAATAATTTACCTTTTGTGCTCCGAACAGATGCTTCTCTGACCGGCATCGGAGGATCACTTATGCAAAGAGTTGATTGAATTTTGCATCCTGTTTTATACATATCCAGGAAACTGTCGCAGGAGGAGATAAAGTACTCTATCATAGAAAAGGGACTATTGGCAGGGATTTGAGCAGTCCTGAAACTACATAAATATTTGTGCAGATGTCATCAGGCAGATGTCGACAATGATGATTAACTCTCTCTATGAACAACTCCTTCCTGAAATGCTATGTAGTATTAAGGGCACAGAACTGTTTTGACATGCCTAAAAAGACTGGAAAACTTCAATTGATATGTTTTACACATGACATGCTTATGATAGTTGGAATCATTTCGTTGTAAAACTAGATGCCGTATTCATGATACTGGAACTTGGTCCACGAATGCTGTACATATTCGAGTTATGTTCTCATGGACAGTCGTCTACATCTAGTGACTTGTCGCTAACAGTTAACTTTCGCGAACATACTTGATGAGCCAGTGTCATATTGCTCCTCGAATGGTATGGACTTGGTCATGCAATAACCGCTTATCGCAGAAGATGCAGACCTGTTTTTTTGTCGGTTCCAAAAACTTTCATAAACATTGTTTTACACACATTCGGATGCTGAATTAAATAACATTATTGTTACAGTAGAGATATTCGCCGAAATATATTTAGTTGGTTACGCTGTAGAGTGGCAACAGCGTAGAATAGAAAACCCGTTTGGCGAGTCGGGCCAGAACAGAAAAGGATATCGATTTTTTGGCGCGATTCATTCTACGAGATGTCAGCCGTCCTGTTCGGACGTTTGTTCCCTTTGTCAGCGGTTTTGCTGGGATTACATGAATTCCATTCTTGTTCTTTCTTCTTCTTCTTTGATCCATAACTACCAACCGTCAAAGCAGTCAGCGGCCATCCCGCCTGGTGGCGTCTTGTAGGGCAGCAACAAATTGATTCCACTTTGCTCGGTCGGCGGCCATCCTTCGTACAGTGCCCCAACTGTGGTTCATTCTTTGCATCTCAGCTTCCACAGTTCTCCGCCAAGTTGTCTTTGGTCGGCCTCTTTTTCGCTTTCCCTCGGGGATCCATAGCATAGCTGTTCTTGTGATGGCATCGGGGTCTCTTCTGAGGACATGGCCAACCCAGCTCCAGCGTCTGCCAGCTATAATGGTGTGCGTGTCCTCTTGCTTGCTCCGAGTAAGCAGATCTTGGTTGCTGATGGTGTTTGGCCAAAAGATTCGGAGAATTTTCCTTAGGCACATTGTCTGGAAGGGGGACACTTTCGACATTTCCTTCTCGGTCACTCTCCAATATTCCGCACCATAGAGAAGCACAGAAAGTACACAGCTCTCATACAGTCTTAATTTGGTGTTTGTGCTGTACTGGGAAGACTTCCAAATGTTGTTGAGAACAGCAAAGGCTGTTCTCGCTTTATTCATTCTGTTGTTAATGTCCTTGCTTGTTCCGCCGTCAGGTGTTACTATGCTTCCTAGGTAAGTAAATGTGTCTGTCTGTTCTAACTTCTGGTTCCTTGCTGTTATTGGCTCAGGATTGCCCACATTTAGTGTCATGACCTCTGTCTTCTTCAAATTGATGTTCAGGCCAACCTGCTGGCCATACTTATTCAGTCTATCGGTTTTGTCTTGAATGTGTTGATGGAATGCGCGAGTAGTGCAATGTCATCTGCATATTCCAAATCTTCCAGCGTAGAAAACGTTGTCCATCTAATTCCTCTTGGACTGCCCTCTGTTGTCTGGCGCTTTACCCAATCCATAACTGTCAAAAATAATGTTGTTGATAAGGGGCATCCCTGTCGTACTCCTGTTTTCACTTCGAAAGTTACATTTCTCGATCCAACACTGCACGTAAAGTTAGAATAGAGGCTTTTTATAATGGAAACAATGCGGCTGGGAATTCCATAAGCCCTCAGAATTTTCCATAGGATGTCCCTGTGTATGCTGTCAAAAGCCTTTTCAAAATCAACAAAGTTAATGTACAGCTGTCTCTGCCATTCTGAGCACTGCTCTATAGTGTTCATGAGGGCAAATATATCATCTGCACATCTTCTGTTCTTTCTGAAGCCCGCTTGTTCTTTCCTCAGTTTGTGGTCAACTGCTTTTGAATTCTCTGGATGATTATCCTGCCTAGTATTTTGCTGGGAACTGAGAGGAGGGTAATTCCTCTCCAGTTGTTGCAGTCTGCAAGGTCGCCCTTCTTGGGCAATTTGACAATTATTCATTTACTCCACGGTGTTGTCTCAGTTTCCCAGACTTGTGCAGATAATGGTTCTAATAGTTCTGCTGCTAGTTCAGGGTCTGTCTTGAATAGCTCAGCATTTAGATTGTCGTGACCAGTCGCTTTTCCATTTTTTTGCCCTTTGATAGCTGTGATAATTTCTTCTTTCCGTGGAATGTCTGTATTTACGTCTAAGTCGCGTTCAGCCTCAGGAACATTCACCTGAGTCTCTGGTGGTTCCTTATTCAGTGTATCTCTGAAGTGCTATGCCCATCTTGTTTCCTGCCCCTGTGCTGTGGTGATGAGATTTCCTTGCTTGTCTCTTACTATCGTTATGTTGTTTGCACCACGTTTTCCACTGATAGCTTTAGTTATTTTTTAAACTGTGCTTTGTTCATTTCTCATTGCTGCCTCTTCAGCCTGTCTTGCAAAGTCATCCAGAAATGTCCTTTTTTTAGCACTGGTTTGACGTTTTACTTCCTTGTCCAGCTGACTGTACTGTTCACTATATATTGCCTTTAACCTGGGAGACTTAGCTTCTGTTTTCTTTCTTTTCATTTCCTTTCTCTTCGCTATGGTGTTTAGCGTTTCTGGTGTTATCCAGTCTTGGCTCTTTCTTTCCTGGAATCCCAAGCATGACTTGCTGCTTTCTTTGTATATTGTTGAGATGGTGTTGAATAGCTGGTCGATATCGTCGGTCTCTGTTCTTTCCTGGTTTTTGGTAATCAGATATCGTCTCTTTACGTCGACCACGAACGCTTTTCTGGTGAGGGGGTCCTTAAGTTTCGTGATGTTATATCTTTTCTGTTTGACTGCAACTGGTCCAGCAGCTCTGTGTTTCACCTTCAGTCTTGCTACTACTAGGTGATGATCGCTTCCCATATCTGCGCCTCTTCTTACTTTCACGTCTTGTAGTGCTTGTCTCCATCTGCCATTGATCATTATGTGATCTATCTGGTTTTTGTCTCGTCCGTTTGGTGATTCCCATGTTAACTTGTGCACTTCTTTGTGTTGAAAAAGTGTTCCTCCAATGACCAGGTTGTTAATACTGCAGAAGCTTATTAATTTGTCCCCATTCTCATTTACTGTTCCACTGCCGCATTTCCCCATGACTCTTTCGTTATAATTATTGTGTGTTCCAACTTTCGCATTTAGGTCTCCCATTACTATGATAAGATCGTACCTGGGTACAGTTTCCATTTCCTTTTGTACCTGTTGATAGAACTCGTCCTTGATCTCTTCATCGCTGTCGTTTGTTGGTGCATAGCATTGTATAATTATGGTGTTGGTGAATCTCCCTCTCAGTCGTGCTCTTATTAGTCTGTTGTTAATGGGTTTCCATTCCAGTAGAGACCTTTCCATTCCTTTCTTAAGGATAATGGCTACACCTTCGTTGTGCTGACCATCCTCTCTACCAGAATACAGTACTGTTTCCCCTGTAGCTGTTTTTATTCTTCCAATCCCTGTCCATCTGCTCTCGCTTATTCCCAGATATGTAGTTTGTAATTCCTCATTTCTGCTGTGATCTGTCTCAACTTTCCTGCCTCATTTATAGTTCTGACATTCCAAAAACCAATTCTGATTTCGTGTTTTGCGGTCTGGGCATCCGTTTTCATGCCAGTGGCTTCATTTCGGCTTTCACCACTGTCAGTCATAAGAGCCAAGACTCCGGATGTCCGTCCCGCATCAAAGTTTTTTTCATTTATTGCTGTTTCCGTAACATGTGCGATTTTTTTACACAGACAGGGGTGTCGGCCCTGTGCTAAAACCCCCCAACCTGGAGGACCAGGGTACCAGCTTTTGTCTGACCCCCTACCCACGCAGACCAGTCCAGCTTGGTTGAACCTACCAGGAGTAAAACTCCCACTGGCATAGCTCTGGGGATTGTCAGGGTACACAAGCTGCCATACCGCTACAAGGTATAGGTACCATTGATGGCAGATTCTTGTTCATTGCTTACCAATTGTTTCAGGTGTTCAGGATTATTGGTATATTACTAGAAGGTGGATGTAATTTCTAGCGGTTTTTTCCTGGATAGTATTTACGTAAAATCTTGCAAGTATGTATTGCTTTGCGTCAGTTTTGGTCTTAGCCTGTGAGCGATAGTCGTTGTGTGGTCGCTTGGTAGAGGATGTCGGTGACTAATTTTGCTATTAGGTTGAGCTGTTGATTACGGCAAGTAGTTTGGCATTTTCATTACATTGTGTATTGCATTTCGTGTGTATTGATAGCCGTGTATGGCTTCAGTGTGTGCACATTATTTATTAAAGGGATCATACCTGCTTTAGGTGTTATTGTATTACTCATGTCAGCTACGGTGTACTGTGGTCGTACCTTTGAGACAGCGAGCTAAGAGTCTAGTGTGAGTGTGCCTTAAACCCATAGTACCAGTAGAGAGTTTGTTCAGACAGCACAAGTAGCCCGGTGTGCTCTGTGTGTGTGCTGTGTACCATTAGATACATATAACTTATTCTGACATCTGGGGTGACTCGTCGTTTTTTCTAGGCCATAGGGCCAGTGATTTTCTAATATTTGGCTGATATTTGTTAGCGGACAATTCTTGTGGCCATGGGGCCTGTATGTTAGAGTGTTTATTCCCAGCTAGCTGACTGAATTAATATGATATTATTGTTATAAAGGCCTTAGAACCTGTGTTGGCTGTAGTCAGGCCATTAAGTATTTACACATAGAGCTTTAGGAGTGGGCAGCCGTATTTGCGCATTCCTAGTTATTGTCAAAGCGGACTGATCATCCGTTTGCTAGTCACATTGATTACGGAAACAACAATTAATGTTCTGTTGTACCAATAAACGCCTTTAGGCGTAACGGAACAACGGATAATTTCTTGTTGCCCTAAGACGCCGCAAGGTGTAATGGCCATGAACTGCTTTGTCGGTCCATGGCTAAGGACGGAAGAAGAAGAAGAAGTTATTGTCAACTCACGGGAGTAAGTTGTTTTTGTACGTCCAGTGGAAGTCTAGTGTGTGTGTCAGTCTGTTAAGGCATGGTTTACGGTCGTGGGACCTGACCTCGATTACGGGCTCTGACCTACTTTCAGTATCACAGTTGTAATGGCTATTGTTCTGTATGTTTTCAGTCTATCGCCGTTGAAATAGTGTATAGTTGAGTTTCAAGTGTTTGCTCTGGTATTGTTGCAGGTCTGTGTACGATTGTTGAAGTGTTAGGCTGATGTTACAGTGTGCGTCAGACGGGTCAGTTTGACGTATCTCTGGGTCCTTTTGTTGGTTGGCGACAGTGTTCCAGCTGGAGCAGCGGAGCTTGGGGTGTGGGTACCATCTAGCTAGTTTGGCCCAGACGGCGGGTGGAGCGTCCGATAAGAGATAGCTTGGTCAAACTCTGTATAGGGTGGTAGGAGATGATTGTTAGGAGGTTGTTGTTGATAGGAGCTTGTTAATGTGGTTGGTACCCTGTTACGGTAGATTAATTGGCATGGTCTGCTAGAGGTTAGCAGCATGCGATTTTAGGGGTTACAACGTGTAATGTAATGTAAAAGTATTATTAGTCTAGTGAACGCTGTGACGTTTCAGCGTTAGTAGTCACGCACGGTGACCAAGAGACGGGACCCTTTTCTAGACGACCGTCGAACCGAGAAGACGTGTCCTTGGAATGTTATATTGCCGGGCATGTATTGCCGCACAATTATATTGTATTAAATAATGGACATGGGTCAGTCCAATGTGATGATGAAGAAAGATGAAGTGACTAAACCTTGTCAAGATGGATTAACAGTCCGCTTTAGTTATTCTAATGCCAGACGCATAATCTCACTGTCGGTCGTTGGAATTACCAACCACGCGTGCATACAGTTATGTTGTTCTGACTATTATGTTTTCAAACTACGAGAAAAAGGACTGATTTGTAAAGGAATAATATATGAAGTATGAACTGCAACTTATTATGTATAATTCTTCATGATGACCATATGTGAACTGTTCGTGTATGGAATTGATATAATAAATGTATGTGGACTCAAGGAATGACTTATCAAGTCTCTAACGTTGGAATTTGATTATATTAATCAACAAGCAAACTCTCGCATCAACTGGGAACAACACCCCAGTAACAACTGGTTGGCCATCGCGGGGACGAAAGAAGAAGGAAAAATTTTTCTTGTTTACATGTGTTGCCAACTGTTTACGATTACAAGCAAGTCACATGATTTGCATAATACTACGTTGAACACATGACTACGAAATGCCAATCTGGCGTCACTACATCATGCGCAGATGCCACGCTCTGAAAGAACAACCGTCAACTCATTCCAGTTTTGATTAATATTTGCTTAATCAAGAAGACCAGACAAGAGAATACTGTGATCAGCCAATCATGAGCAAACAGAACTAGGCACTAGTCTAGTCCGTTGATGAACTTGACATCGCCGGAGCCTTCTAAAGACAAGTTTAGACTTAGGACGATTGTCATTTATTAGCACAATACTGAGTCCATGTCTTTTTGCAGGCATGTCCTCTCTATTAATTATTTATCGATGTTATATCTGTTTTTTTTTTGTCCGTTGATGTTGTCCTTTATTTGTGAGTGCCCATGTATCATTGCAAGACCATTTATCCACTGTACTATGATGTATTATGCCAACCTGTGATTTGTCACTATTCGTGCTGTCGAGTGTGTACGTCCAATTAAACTGTAGCAAAGGTACACAGTCGTTGGTGTCGATGACTTCCAACCATACATGAGTGTGAGAAAAAGACCATTTGTCAACACCACGAACTCTTCTTATCATTCGCATATTATACTCACAATCGATGTCTACACACCACTGCGTAGGTCGAGTTGACATTCCATACTCAAACCACAAGCAACACAACAACACAGCATGTAGCTCTGGTGATGTTCTAGTGAGCTTATATTTATCAACTGATGAGGAGCAATGAAAATAGAGTTATCAAAAAGAAAGACTTATCAACTGGTGGCCAGTATGTTACGTGCAGTCTTTGATATCTTACAATATAATACATTTGTATGCTTGTTATGTTCGCAAATATTTTGTAAACAAAATAGATACTTTTTAGTGCTTAAGGAAAAGTCATTATTAAGTTACTTCAATTGAAAGAACTTTCGATCGAACTCCGCGGATGAATCCAGTTTTACTGCGATTTATTCTTTGTTTGGGTAGAAATAGGTTGTTCTTGCTTCAGTGTATCTATGGCCTGAATTTATGTGTATTGTTTGTCTGGGTAGGACGAGTCTGTCTTATATCTGTATATCTTTACATATCTAAGTCGAACTATATGGTCTTTTGTCGTTAGAAAGGTCAAAGGGCTGTTCGGCGGATGTGTCGCTAGAGAGGTGTGATTTGGCTTCGCCCTGATGGGGGCTGTGTTTTTCTATATCGGCTTGTCGCCGGGAAAAGTGATCTCAAGATTGTTGGGGAAAGTGATAGTCGTTTAGACCTATCCGGTATGCTTTACCCCAGTGTTTATTCTTATTGCCAAGGAATGGCAGAATCATATTTCTGATACCAAGGTAACAAAAGATACTTATTATGAACTCTGGCTAAGCCACCGTTTCTCGATAGACACGATTTGTACGTCTGAGGAAACATTTATCTAGATGAAAACGACATTCATTCCTAGCAGCACTATATCTTGTATGATGAAGTCAATTGTATCATGATAGAATCTACAGAGCTATGAGAACATTTAATGAATGACTAACTTTAATGCAGATTCATTATCTGTATCCAAATGACATTCCATACTCAAACCACAAGCAACACAACAACACAGCATGTAGCACTGGTTTGTGTACACTACAGTGGAGCAAACAACACCAATCTTTTACAGTGACCCGAAATATCTTTACAGCGGTGGCCACTATACCCATTACAAGAGGTTGTAATCAGAACACCTTAGAGAGGTTTATCAACTGGTGGACCAGCTTTCTGGGTTTGACCTCGCAGAAGTTAAGAAGTCAACAGACTACCGATACCAGACCGTTTCCTGTGGCTGATACGACACACTTGCAGTATTAGTTTGCTCTTTGTCAACACTTCGTCACGTGACCTGTCAAGTGAATGCAGTATGTAGGTCAGCGTTGTTGACATTTTTACATTAGACATTACAGAGTTTCACAGAACAGTTGGATCAATTCTTGTCAATATTAACAGGAAGACAGTATTATTGAACTAAGAAGTCCTATTTTCATCGATGGATCTTCTTGTTTTCTATATATGAACTTTAATATTTAAGGCCAGAATTTGTAATTCAATAAAGTGGCAGTTTATTTATTTTTACAAGAATAACTTTGCCATTACTGTAAAACTGAGCCTATTTTGCAACACATACTATCATACACATAATTTATATATTTATGTTTACTTGTTATTTGTTTGTATAGTATGTTAGTTTATATGTCAGCGGGTTGTGATTAGGTTGGGCGGTGTCCTCACAACAGAATATCCCACGTCATAGAGGGTCCGTTGTGGGCGTTTTCTTTAGGTGCAATTTCCTTAATTGGAAATTTGCTTGCAACAACTAGTTGCTATTTGTGTTAGCTGTGAAGACTGTAATTATTGTTATTGTTGTAATATTTCTTTGTTCTTTAGTTTTGTTTTGAAGTGTTTGTAGTTTGTTGGTCTACCCTTTTCTATCTTTCAGTTCTATTCACAATTTATATTCATATACTGTGATGTCATTTGTGTTGTTATTCCTTTGCAGATTCAGTGATTACTTTCATTGATTTCCCTATTTGATTTATTTGATTTCTGCAAACGTTTTCGTATTGTCAGTCTTATTTGTACTTTATGTATTCTGTTGGTTGACATATGTTTTATATAGGTATATTTCATAAGACACTATTGCTTGTGCACTGCACTTGGATTATGGTATAAACCAGTACTTGATTATTATTACTGTTATACAAGACCTTATTAAGGCTTGTGACCCACAGATATTGGGATAGTGTGCTGATTAATCAAGTCATTAAGAACTTGTGGTATTATTATTGTTTCAAGTGATTAGTATTATTGTTAGACATCATGTCTACATTAGAATACTTCATTATACAAGGGAAAGCCCTTGATAAGACTGGTCAACAATTAGAAGAATGGGCAGTTGCTCAATATGACAAAGCATTAGCTGCAGAAGAGAAAAAAAAAGCTGCTGCTGCTGCTGAAGAGAGAGAAAAGCTGCTGCAGAGGAGAGAAAAGCTGCTGCTGAAGAGAAAAAAGCTGCTGCAGAAGAGAGAAAAGCTCTGGCTGAAGAGAAAAGATTAGAAAAAGAAGCTGATGCTGCTGCTGAACAAAAGAAATTGCAGATGCAGGTGGAGGAAAGGAGATTTGAAGCTGAACAAAAAAAATTAGAAAGAGAAGCTGCTGCTGAACAAAAAAGATTAGACAGGGAAGCTGAACTAAAAAGATTAGACAGAGAAGCTGAAGAAAAAAAAGCAATAAGAGAACATGAATTTGATTTAGAGAAATTGAGATTGACAAGTATGAGTAATGTTAATCTGGCATCTAGTGGTAATGGTAAACCTTCTACTTACAAGGTTAAGGTTCCACCGTTCAATCAGTCCAGTGACGATATTACATTCTGGCTGGATAGATTTGAACGTTCTTGTCGTACACATAATGTGGATAAATCACAATATGCTAACCAATTAGCAGAAAACTTGAAAGGTGAATCTCTGACTAGGTTATGCCTTGTAGGAGAAGCAGATAAGGATAATTATGATTTCATTAGGGCGGCTTTGATAAAAAAAATACCAGCTAAGTGAGGAAGGCTATCGCCTTTTGTTTAAGACGATGGTGCCTGAGACAGGTGTAGAATTCTCAGAATTCATTGCAAAGGCACGTCTCACAGTTGATCGTTGGATTGAGCTTTCCAAAACAGAAAAAACGTATGAAGGACTTATGGATTTGTTGCTCAGAGATAAGATTATGTCATGTGTTAACAAACCATTCCTTGAATTTATACATGAGCGTAAACCCAAATCTCTAAAGGAAATGGAAGAATATTGTTCCCAATATGTCACTGCACACCCCGACGTGACTTTTGGCAACACTAAGATTAAGGAGAGTATGCCAGTTGCTTCAGCAACACCATACAATCCCAATTATTCACACAGATTTCAGGGTCCTCAAAACAGATTTGATAAAAAAGGTAACCATAATAGTTATCAAAATCAAGGTAACCAATCATTTCAGGGTTCTTCTTCAAAGAACTGGAGACGAGCTGATAGCTCTCGACACAGGGGTGGTCACAATTATAGCAATTTCCATAGAGGAAGTAATTATAGAAACTATCCGAGGTATCCGTCTTGGAGTCAACAAGATCGCAATTACAGAGATACTCATTATAATGAATATGATAATGGTAACCAAGAGAACTATGACTCAAACCCATATAGGGGTTACAATAGAGGTAACAATAACTACAGAGGTAATAATAACCGAGGTAGATCTCAAAACAGAAGACATAAACCACATTTTCAGGCAAACTCTGCACAACAAGAGTCCCATGAAGCCTATAAACAAAGTAAAGACAATAATGACGCTAATAATATGGCATGTGCCGCTTTTGATTTTGGGAGAGCATCTCAGTGCCCCCAATGCAAAACATTATTTGAGCCAACCACAGTGTCTACTTTAAGCTGCGGCCATCCTCTTCCTGCTCTTCCTGCATCAGTCGCGCATGATGGAAGAGGTTCTCTTGTCTTACATAAGGGTTTAGTAAATAACAATCCAGTCTCCGTGCTATTTGATTCTGGATGCACCACAATTGGTGTTAGGCAGTCACTCGTAGATCCTTCCCGTGCCACTGGACAAGTAGTCAAATGTGTAACATTTGGCGGCACATTAGAGAAATACTCTACTGCTATCATTAGGATTGCTACTCCTTTCTTTACAGGAGATGTACACGCATGTCTTCTTCCAAATCCGATCGCTGACCTCATCATCGGTCGCATTCATGGAGTCAAAGAATGCACTCCGCAACAAATTTCCGCGTGGGAAAGGCAAAACATGCAGATTGCTAACGCTGTAGTCACTAGAGCTCAGGCTCTTAATATGCCTCAAACTTCATCTACTGAAGATAATGAAGTGCATAACCAAGATGATCCCTTGGTAATTTCTCGTGACTCGTTTATAAAACAGCAAGAAGATGACCCCACTCTGAAGAAATTCTTCATTCTTGCAACTAAAGGTGATCCGAATAAAGACACAAGTCGTAAATCGTGGATTACAAAGAAGAATGGCGTACTTGTACGTATGGTTCAAGACTCCATTACGTCAAGTCATTCTCAAATCCTGGTTCCCAAGAATTTGAGAGTTAAAATTTTGCAGCACGCTCACGACTCTCAGTGTGCTGGACACATGGGTTTTTCCCGTACTAAGTCAAGAGTCCTTGCGGCCTTCTTTTGGCCATTGGTAAACAAGGACATACGGATTTATTGTCGATCTTGTAAAGTATGTCAGGAAGTTAAATCCAAAGGTCCACGGCATGCTGCACCCATTCAGGCGGCGGACATTCCTATTCGGCCGTTTCAAAAAATGGCCATAGACATTATTGGTCCATTTAAGATCAAGTCTGCCAGAGGACATCAGTTTATCTTGACGTGTGTTGATATGTGCACACGTTGGCCAGAGGCTATTCCTCTGAAGAGTATTACTACTGCTGATATTGCAGATGCTCTTTGGCTTATATTTTCTCGTCTGGGGTTCCCCGGAGAGATATTGTCAGACCATGGCACCCAACTAATATCAGATACCATGTCTCAAGTAATGTCTACTCTGCAGATAGATAGATCTTTAAGTAGTATCTATCATCCAATGTCTAATGGGATGGTCGAACGCCTTAATAGAACACTTAAAAACTTACTAGGGAAGATAACTGAGGATCATCCTCAAGACTGGGACAGAGTTTTACCTGCGGCCCTCTTCGCTTACAGAGAGGTCCCCAATAAACATACAGGATTTTCCCCCTTTGAACTCGTCTTTGGCGCGCGTCCGCGTGGCCCTATGTCGTTGCTTCATGATCTCATAACAGCTGACAATATTGACGATGACACAAAGTCATCCTACGAATATGTCATCGCGTTGAGACAAAAGATTATCGAAGCATGCAAATTAGCAACTTCTTCTTCTGAATTTGCGAAACAGAAGGCAAGGCAATTTGCCAATAAGAAGAGATGCTTACGACAACTTTGTCCTGGGGACAAAGCATTTGTATTACTACCTTGTAGGGAAAACAGACTACTTATTTCTTGGAAAGGTCCGTACGATATAATATCGAAAATTTCCGATGTCGACTATATTGTCGATATTGATGGGAAGCATAAAACCTTCCACATCAATATGCTTACTGAATTCCATGAACGTCCGGATTATTTGCAACCCATTTTCCAAGCAACGGACAATTCTCCAGTACAACATGGTCATTACTCATCACTGTCCGTGATACAGGATGAGGAAACAAGTTTTTCAGATGTAAATCTTCCTCTTCCAATGATCCCACTTCATTCTAGTGAATCATGGAAGAACGTTACTGTCTCTCCTGATTTGTCTCTAGGAGAACAGCGACAAGTTTCAACTATGTTGCAAACATTTCAGGATGTACTCACTGACATCCCTGGACAAACTCATGTCATTGAACATGACATTGTTCTAACTGACCATACTCCTATTAGGGTTAGACCTTATCCTATACCTATACATTTTCAAGCACAAGTCGAGAAAGAGTTGGATGAGATGATAGATTTGAAAATAATCGAACCATCCACCTCTGCATATTCTTCGCCGATGGTTGTTGTTCGGAAAAAAGACAATAACATACGTCTTTGCGTCGACTATCGCAAATTGAATCAAGTAACGAAGTTCGATGCCGCACCTATGCCTTTACTGGAAGAGCTACTTACTCGACTCTCCAAATCTCATTTTTTCACTAAACTTGATTTGTCTAAAGGATATTGGCAAGTTCCTTTATCTGAACGCGCCAAACCTCTCACGGCTTTTTCAACACCTAGAGGTTTGTTCCAATGGAATTTTATGCCTTTCGGTCTTATGAACGCACCAGCTACATTCGTACGCATGATGCGCCGAATCCTAACTTATCGGTCAGATGTCATTGCATATCTAGACGACATCTGTCTTTTCAGCGATACTTGGGAAGATCACTATTCAGGGTTAGATGAATTGCTGTCTACTTTGCGCGAGCACAACCTGACAGCGAAACCCTCTAAAGCCTATATTGGTTTTAGCGAAATTTCTTTCCTAGGCCACCGAGTTAGTCATGGTTTCCTAAAGACAGAGGACCATAATACTAGTAAGATACTTAACATCTCTATCCCTAAGACTAAAAAACAGGTGAGAAGTCTGTTAGGTCTTATTCAATTTTATGGCAGATTCATTCAGAATCTATCCTCTATCATGGCACCTCTTTCTACACTTTTAAAGAAAGGTTTGCCTAATATGGTCCACTGGTCTCAGGAATGCCAATGCTCTTTGGATAAGATTAAAACATTGTTTTCAACACCACCTATTTTAGTGTTACCTACTAAAGATAAGACATTTGTTCTTCGTAGTGATGCTTCATCCACTGGGATTGGAGCGGCACTAATGCAAGAGTACTCTGGAACTCTGCATCCTGTAATGTATATTTCCAGAAAACTTAATGCGGCAGAAAGGAATTATTTGGTTTTAGACCGTGAGCTATTAGCTATGGTTTGGTCGATCCTCAAACTACAGAGATTCCTTCTAGGCGCACATTTCATAGTAGAAACCGACCAAAAAGCTCTTACTGCTATACAGAGTAAGAATGTGAAGAGCTCGAGGTCTACTCGATATGCAATTGCTCTTCAACCTTTTCATTTCTCTGTGCGAGCTATTCGTGGATCAGATAATGTGATGGCAGACATTCTGTCAAGATGCCCACATGATTCCTCATAACTATTAGGTCTTAGACTTCTTGATATGTCTAGTTTATAATAGTTCCTTTCTATATCAAGATAGATACACATTTGTAATTTAATAATATAATGATTGTATCACTACTTAGCGGTTCATTGATGTTTATTCACCGCTGTGCTTTGATGATTTTTCTTCATAAATCATAAATTTAAAATATCTAATACGAAATTATGGTATGAAATTTTTTAGGCATTGTGTAATTGCCAGAATTGTATTATACTTTGATGACACCTTCCTGGAAAAATTTACTTGTAGAGAAATAATTTCTCTCAGTTTATGAGATACATTCTCACCAGTCGCTCCATAAGTCGACTTAGCCTCATATTAGGCGTTATATTTATTCCTGATATTTTCATCTGCGCATTATTCATGCGTTGTGAGCCTATTGTACGTTGCTCCTAGATGTATTTCAAAAAAAAAAAAAGTTTAATTTTTTTCCCGGGAGGTGTGGTAAGACTGTTACGTGCAGTCTTTGATATCTTACAATATAATACATTTGTATGCTTGTTATGTTCGCAAATATTTTGTAAACAAAATAGATACTTTTTAGTACTTAAGGAAATGTCATTATTGAATTACTTCCCTTGAAAGGACTTTCGATCGAACTCCGCGGATGAATCCAGTTTTACTGCGATTTATTCTTTGTTTGGGTAGAAATAGGTTGTTCTTGCTTCAGTGTATCTATGGCCTGAATTTATGTGTATTGTTTGTCTGGGTAGGACGAGTCTGTCTTATATCTGTATATCTTTACATATCTAAGTCGAACTATATGGTCTTTTGTCGTTAGAAAGGTCAAAGGGCTGTTCGGCGGATGTGTCGCTAGAGAGGTGTGATTTGGCTTCGCCCTGATGGGGGCTGTGTTTTTCTATATCGGCTTGTGGCCGGGAAAAGTGATCTCAAGATTGTTGGGGAAAGTGATAGTCGTTTAGACCTATCCTGTATGCTTTACCCCAGTGTTTATTCTTATTGCCAAGGAATGGCAGAATCATATTTCTGATACCAAGGTAACAAAAGATACTTATTATGAACTCTGGCTAAGCCACCGTTTCTCGATAGACACGATTTGTACGTCTGAGGAAACATTTATCTAGATGAAAACGACATTCATTCCTAGCAGCACTATATCTTGTATGATGAAGTCAATTGTATCATGATAGAATCTACAGAGCTATGAGAACATTTAATGAATGACTAACTTTAATTCAGATTCATTATCTGTATCCAAACGTGAGTGACAGCTCACGAGAGAAGCCATCTTGTATCCAAATATTTTGTGACTTTCAAGAAGAGAAAGGGATGTCCCGTATTATCGCTTGATGAGTCCAGAGATCACTGCTACACATGAGAACCCAGTACTAGCGGTTCAATATGATTATATGAAAAATATGTGCTGAATATTATTTCAAGGAATCTTCGCTAGACGAGATTAGGTCTAGAAGCCATCTTGAATGTTGTTTATAATCTGACGTGCTTTGTCAGTAAACTCAGATGATATATATATATATATGGGCAATACTGAGTGCTTGTCTACTGACAGTCCATTATGCTATTATTCTACATGAGTGCCCATGTATCATTGCAAGACCATTTATCCACTGTACTATGATGTATTATGCCAACCTGTGATTTGTCACTATTCGTGCTGTCGAGTGTGTACGTCCAATTAAACTGTAGCAAAGGTATACAGTCGTTGGTGTCGATGACTTCCAACCATACATGAGTGTGAGAAAAAGACCATTTGTCAACACCACGAACTCTTCTTATCATTCGCATATATTATACTCACAATCGATGTCTACACACCACTGCGTAGGTCGAGTTGACATTCCATACTCAAACCACAAGCAACACAAAAACACAGCATGTAGCTCTGGTGATGTTCTAGTGAGCTTATATTTATCAACTGATGATGAGCAAAGAAAATAGAGTTATCAAAAAGAAAGACTTATCACATGTCCTCTCTATTAATTATTTATCGATGTTATATCTGTTTTTTTGTCCGTTGATGTTGTCCTTTATTTGTGGGTATGGATGGGTGGCGATTTGGAATGAATAACATGGCTCTAAGGATGCCGATATTCATTCTGAATGTTCCATAAGGCCGTTAGTTAATTGCTGTTAACGAAGAACCCATCGACGATCTTCCGATGATTTTCGTTCGTTCGTAATTGCAATTAATTGACCTTTCATGTTAGATGTCCAGTCTAGTTATAATTGGCGTATTTTAGTGTATTTAGTTCCAATTTTTATTCATTTTTGTAACAATGTTTGTAACCTATTGTGTTTTTTTCTGACCTTACTATCATTCAGTTTAATTTTTTTTTGTACAACCGTTAACGAGTCCATGTATACGTTATTAATTGTTGTGTACGCAGCTTAACTTTCTATTCAGTTCATTCTTTAATCTCTCACTTCCGGTTTAGTCACCTTATTTATTAATGCAGTTTTATTGTGAAAATGTCTTTGTTGTATGGTAATACTGTTCTGTAATCCTTGGTTAACACATTGTATTGTTTGTTTTCATCTCATCCATTTATAATTTAATATTAATGCTATAATTTATTCATTAATAAGAGTGTAGATTAATATGATTAAATTTTTATGCGTTTTAAGGAGGAATTAGGGACTTTGCACCAATTTGCAGTGGTAGTCCAAGAAATGGGCAATGCACTTTATATCTCATGATTATGGCATAATATATAATGATTAATTATTAAAACTTTATAACATATTAAGACATATTTAATGTTAATTAGTACACTTTCTCAGTACTACAGTGTGAACTTAATAACTATTAAGATTAAATAACCTAATTATTTAGGGATATAACACATAATTATTGGATACTAATATTAAGTGCGTGATATAATTTCAGCACCTTATATAACTAACTATCATAACTATTTATGATAGATATTAGTGGGTATATATATAATATTTTTACAAAATATTATAGATTTGTTGAACTTATAAATAACAGTACAGGAATATTACAATTTCTTATATTGATTATTCATTCGTTGAGTAATTAGAATTATCGACATAGATTCTAGTGGTGATTACTAGACATAAGTAATTGAATACTTAAATAAATCAACTTCAAGAATGCTTACCTTGGATCATTTCATTAAAATTGGAAAAGATTGTAACAAAAAGGGAGATGCACTCCTCGAATTTGCGGAACAACAACTTGCAAAATATAAGGCAGAAGAGGCTGAAAAGAAAGCTATTGCTAAGGCAGAGATGGAAGAACTTGAAAGAAAAGAAGCTGAAAAGAAAGCTATTGCTAAGGAAGAGGAAGAAAGAAAGGTGGCAAGAGATGAAATCCTACGGATTGAAGAAGAGAATAAATTGAAACGACAGGAAATCATACTGCAGCAAGAAATGGAATTGCAACGGCTTAAATTGGAAACAGCAAAACTTAATTCGCAGGGTGCTGCAGCAAGCCAAAATGATAATGCTCAATCGGGATCTTCTTCCAACCGACTTAAGGGCAATTATTACTTTAAGCTACCACCGTTCAAATTACACGTGGACGACCTATCATCATGGCTGGCGCGCTTTGAGGATATATGTAAGGTAAATAACCTTGACAAAACAGCATGGGCACTTAAACTCAAGGAATTTCTGGATGGAGAACCTGCAAGTGCAGCACAAAATATTGATCCGACATTAGCCACAGACTATGAGGCCATTAAGACTTTGTTATTACGTCGGTTCCATTTGAACGAAGAGGCATGTAGATTACGTTTCAAAAGTTTTGTTGCCAGATAATAATAAAGACTTTACCGGGTTTTATTGCTAACATACGCAATACTTTTAACAGATGGGTTGAACTGGCAGGTGTCAACAAATCTTACGACAAGTTAGTCGATTTGTTATTGAGGGATAAAGTGTTATCTTCTGTCAGCCCACCATTCTTTGCTTATCTGCAAGAACGGAAACCAGAAACTATTGATGAGTTAGAAAAAATTTCTTTAAATTACTGCACCGCTCATCCGAATGCTAACATTTCTGGCTCGTTAATAAGAGAACCTCTACCTGTAGCCTCCAATATGGCATATCATAGTAATAACAAACCTAGAACACACAGTGTGGACAGAGGTAGGTTCAAAGGAAACTATGACATTAATTTTCATAAGGGGCGTAATAGTTATAACAATAACTTTAATAGAGGAAGACCACAAAACAGAAATTATTCACCTCAGTCCAGATACAACAGTAATCCACGTAACTCAAGTTATAATCGGTCATATAATTATAATAATGGTAACAAGTGGAACAATAGCGATAATTATAACTCGAGACATCGAGATAACAGTTACAATAGAGGACAACGGGATAATTCAACTGATTATTCTCGTCATCGTTCTCATTCTCGTAGATCGACAAATTATAATCATAATACAGGGGCAGCCGTTACTACTGCTACAACCCCTGGGGTTCAGAGTTCATCTACTAATGACAAAATACAGTCTTCGTCTACTTGTTTTGCAATGAATTATAACGTGGCAAATAGTTGCCAAAAATGTAATCTTATATTTCAGAAGGCAAAAGAGACAGTTCTGAACTGCGGACACATTCTACCAGAAGTCAGTCTTGCATCCAATGATGGGACAGGCTCTCTGATTTTCAACAGAGGGATAGTTAATGGTTCAATGGTTTCTCTATTGAGAGATTCGGGGTCCACAACAATTGGAGTGCGGCAGTCTCTGGTACATCCTAGCTGTGCAACAGGGGAATATGTCCGGTGCATGACTTTTGGGGGAACTATTGAGTTTTACCCCACAGCTATTGTCCATGTTAATACACCTTTCTTTTCAGGACAAGTTAAGGTATGCATGCTTCAGAATCCAATTGCAGATCTGATGTTGGGACGCATCCATGGTAGTAAGGATTGTTCACCACAGGAAATTGAGGAATGGGAATTAAATAATGTGCAATTTTATTGCAATGCTAACGCTGTCATTGCAACAGCTACATTACGAGCCAACGAAATAAATACATGTGGCTCAGTTTTCTCCAATTTCAGTCTAAGTACCATTTTGGAAATCGATGAGGAGAAGGATGAGACTCTCATACTGAAAAAAAATGATACTAAACTACCAGCACATCCTAGGAAGATTAGAAAATCATTTCGAGGCAGATATGCTTTTTCTCTAAAGAGTGCCGCAAAGTCGGAAGATAGATATTGGCGACATGATCATATTAACAGTGATCTGGATAAAATTGTTGAAAATGGGAAAAGAAAAGATGTCCCAAACAAGGGTAATGATGGTGGAGTTCTTATGAACTTATCTAATAAAATTAGGACAAATAAATATGTCAATCATTATGAGACATCATCTCATAAGACTACCAGTTCCAAAGGATTAAATAGAAGAACTATTTATCACGTTAGTGACACTGATCCCACTTACATTGGGAAGTGTGCATATTCTCGCACCGTGTTAGTGCGCAATCTGCCACAAGGTACCAGATGGCAGTCACTTAGTAATTTCTTTAATGACACGGCAGACGTTATGTTTGTACAGTTGTTGTCACCTACCAATGAGAGGTATGGTGAAGCTATAGTTACATTTCGTAACAATAGAGATGCTCGAATGGTCATCGAGCGGGATAATGGTGCTTACTTTAACCACCATTGTCTACGGTTACAATTAGTACCTAATGCTGCGTCACGCAGATAACAGGTTATGGTAACACATTTTTTCTCATATCGTTGATGACTCAGCATAGTCAGTCATCATTTCTTTCCTTTATTGGTCATTTATGTTCTTGGGAATTAAATATTGTATATTTTCTATTACTGAACGCTTACAAGCTATTTTTCATGACCTAGATGACACTTTCGTACCTAGATGTCACTATTCCAATTTGTCTGTTATCCGGGAAGAAGAATCTTCTTTTCCTGAGGTACAGTTAGCATTACCTGTACCTGTAGTACAGGCTAGTGAATCTTGGCGGGACGTAACCATCTCTTCGTCGGTTACACCGCAACAGCATCAACAGATTGCTGAACTTCTACAATCTTACCCAGATGTGTTGACCGACGTTCCAGGTCGCACATTAGTCATTAGTCATGACATCACTCTTAATGATGATACTCCAATTCGGGTACATCCATATTCTGTTCCTCTACACTTTCTTACTAAAACTACTAAGGAACTTGAACAGATGTTATCTTTAGGAATTATTGAAACTAGTAATTCCCCATTTTCTTCTCCATTAGTTATTGTCCGAAAGAAGGACAATAACATTAGACTATGCGTCGACTATAGAAAATTAAATGCACAAACGATAGTTGATAGCGAACCACATCCACTTCTCGACGACTTACTGCCACGTCTATCGACAGCAACTATATTCACTAAGATAGACTTAACTAAAGGTTATTGGCAGATACCACTAACCGAAAAAGCTAAATACTACACAGCGTTTTCCACTCCGCAAGGTCTATACCAGTGGAATGTTATGCCTTTTGGGCTTGTTAACGCTCCAGCTACCTTTGTTCGCATGATGTGACACATTTTTTCAGGTAGACCAGACATTATTTCATACATAGACGACATATGCTTATTTAGTTCATCTTTTGAGGAACATTTTTTGGGTCTTGAATACGTTTTGGATACCTTAAGAACTAACAATTTAACTGCTAAACCCACAAAATTACAAGTGGCATTTCATGAAATAACTTTTTTGGGTCACATTATTGGAGCAGGATATATCCGAACACTACCCAGTACAGTTTCAAAAATTTTAAACATTTCCGTTCCTCAAACGAAGAAACAGGTTAGAAGCTTGTTAGGTCTAGTCCAATACTACAGTAGATTCGTACCTAACTTGTCATCTATCACGGCTGTCTTGTCCTCATTATTAAAGAAGGACATGCCAGTGAAGGTGACATGGACTAATGAATGTGATAGAATTTTCCGTCAAATAATTGATATATTTTCAAACCCCCCAATTTTGAGACTACCTGATGCTTCCAAAAAGTTTATTCTCCGCACAGATGCGAGTAACTACGGAATTTGCGCATGTTTGCTCCAATATCATGACGACATCCTCCATCCAAACTTGTACGTCTCACGGAAACTGAAACCACCTGAAGTCAAATACTCGACTGTCGACCGCGAACTTTTAGCAGTGGTATGGGCGATAGCGAAACTGGAGAAGTTCCTGTTAGGAGCCCCTTTCGTAGTACAAACAGACCAGAAGGCCGTAGCATCACTACGACGGGCGAATCATAAAAGTCCAAAGCTCACCAGATTCGCTATTCTCCTCCAACCGTTCGACTTCTCAATCGAATACATAACAGGAGCAGATAACGTCCTGGCAGACACTCTATCTCGAAATCCTACTGATGTCGAGTCCTGAACTATAGTATCGTCACAGATACTTACTCAAGAGACGTAGAATTATATTGACTGTTTTACATAGACATGAACTATTGCCTACAACACCCGTATCTGTCTAATAAAGACATAGTGAATACAAAATCAATTGAAACTATGTTCGTACTTAAGTCATGACTTTGACTGATATCCATTTATGATAAAACTATTGGACACATTTCCGTGCATTAAGTGAAAATAATAGAAAACAATATCAAGGTAACTCAGTATGCGACATGAACTATTGTCAAAAACGTCGATACTTATGAACTAAAACACATAAACATTTCTTCTAATCGGAATTCACAAGGATCAAGCCTACGTATGGATCATCATATCCAACTTTAATTAATTTTAATTAAGTACATTAAAATAATGGAAATTAAAATGAAAAGTGAGATGAATATGAAAAAAAAGATGAAATTTGAAAAAAAAAAAGAAAGAAAAAAAAAAAAAGAACTCACATGATTCTTATATACTATTATTGTATGTAACTATTATATTATATAGTTAAAGATTATGTTGATACATTACATACTATATTATTATTGGAAGTAGTTAGATAGGTATTAACAACTTAATACTACACTTAATTGATGTCAAACACACATAACTAAGTTAAATTTATACATTACTTTCTTTCGCTACTTTATTCTTCATTTATTTATTTCTCTCCTTAACATATCCTTTCATTTCTCTTACATTAGATTTTCAACAACTTTATTCTTATTACACACTCAATATAATTAATTAGTTTAATTTTAACTCTTTAGATTAGTCTGACATGACATTTCATTACGACATATTTTAAGTTAATTATTTAGATATCAACATTAGCCATTCTCTTTTAGTTCATATAAAATTTATGTATAACATTTATGTATAATATGATGATTAATATATTAGATGACTGTTAGTAAGTCGACATGACCACGACACTGTTCTAGACAGAACATCGTAGGCCATATGCCGCATTTTTGGTTAAATTTTTTGATATTGTTAAATTTTTTGATATTCATTCAGATAGGTTTTTGAAAAAAAAAAAAAATCTATCTAATAGATTTTTTTCCCCCGGTGGACAGGGAATTGTTACGGTAGATTAATTGGCATGGTCTGCTAGAGGTTAGGAGCATGCGATTTTAGGGGTTACAACGTGTAATGTAATGTAAAAGTATTATTAGTCTAGTGAACGCTGTGACGTTTCAGCGTTAGTAGTCACGCACGGTGACCAAGAGACGGGACCCTTTTCTAGACGACCGTCGAACCGAGAAGACGTGTCCTTGGAATGTTATATTGCCGGGCATGTATTGCCGCACAATTATATTGTATTAAATAATGGACATGGGTCAGTCCAATGTGATGATGAAGAAAGATAAAGTTACAGGTTAGTAAGTGACTAAACCTTGTCAAGATGGATTAACAGTCCGCTTTAGTTATTCTAATGCCAGACGCATAATCTCACTGTCGGTCGTTGGAATTACCAACCACGCGTGCATACAGTTACGTTGTTCTGACTATTATGTTTTCAAGCTACGAGACAAAGGACTGATTTGTAAAGGAATAATATATGAAGTATGAACTGCAACTTATTATGTATAATTCTTCATGATGACCATATGTGAACTGTTCGTGTATGGAATTGATATAATAAATGTATGTGGACTCAAGGAATGACTTATCAAGTCTCTAACGTTGGAATTTGATTATATTATGAAGTCGACAAATATTCTATCCCACCTTCGCGTAATTTACCATCACTAGCACGATATCATAATTGACTGAGAAAGACAAGGGATAAATGGAAGTAAACGTAAATAGAAGAGCCAGTATAAACAGTCTGAAACAATAATCATTAAGGACCCCCTTGTATCAACAAGCAAACTCTCGCATCAACTGGGAACAACACCCCAGTAACATACCCATGGTCATGGTGTGGGACTTCTAACCTTATAATTGCTACTCAGATGTGCCCATCCAGGGGTGAAAGTCAACGCCTCTGACGTGCCCAATCAGGGATGAAGGCCGACACCAGTGACGTTGCCTTACTACGCAGAAGTTCCTGACCAGGGGCGAATTGTTTTGTGCAGCGTGTCCTGCCGACTTTCTGGGGTCCAGTGGATGTTACCTTACAGACTGCTGTGATCCTTGGTGTAACTTACGTTCTTATAGACTTGTCGTGTGGTGCACATGTGACAGTGCCAAGGAACTTACACGTGTATCTGACGGGCAGACTGTTGTTAGTAGCTGTGCTGCTGAACTTTGAAGAAGTAGACATTTCCGTATATATTATGAACAGTGCTGTGTAAGCACCGTAGAGGATAGTGCAGTCATTGCGTGAGAGAATATTATACCGTGACAAGGAACTCTGTAGCGAGTTTGTGACACTCAGACTGACAGTGAAGCTATTCCTGGACTAAGATTCTTTTGGGAATATACGTGTTTTATTGTGGAGTCTGGTTTGTTCTGTGAGCATCAATCATCGTCAGTGCTGAGGATTCTCCGTACTCAAGCGCCATTGGAGCTTCAGATAAGTTATTGTTTGTCTGCTTGTGTATTATGTATTATATTCATATTTTCTAGTTTTTCCGGAGAATTTAATTTTCTTGTCTGTCTTCTTACTGATACTAGCTATCTTATACTTCGACCTGTTAAGTAGTTTAGTGCTGTTTCTTTATTTGCTTCTCGGTTTATCGTTTTCTTTCCTTTTTGTTTTGTCTTTTTCTTATTGTACAAGTATGACTTAGTTTGTATGTATGTTGATTGTTAGTTGAATCTGATCTTGCTCTGTTGTCTTAGTAGTGTGAAAATATTTAGATTTTATATTGTTGATACATTATAGTATAATTTTACTGATAGAGGGGATTTCTTGCGACTGCCCTGCTTAACATTTCAAGCCCTGTTGGTATTAGCTGTGTTTGTGGTGTGTGCATTTATAGTGTCGTGAACATTTAGTAATTCTTTTGTCGTGTTTAAGTGGTGTTTTCTCTTGTCTCATCTTACTATCTTTAAATACGTTTACAGGTATCCCTTGTTTTCGTCCGTGTTCAGTCACGCATTGTAGATATTAATCTACCTCTTCTCTTCGTGTTCTATCATCTATTTCCTCGGGACTGGAATGTTGTTTTCGTAATGTGATGTAGGCGTTTCTTTCATCTGTGTTGTGCTCATTTTGCCACAGGTAGTACTTGCAGAACAGTGATTATAGAATTTAGTAATAAGTGAAGGGTTATTTGAATATAGCCCCAGTGTGGGTGCCAGTAACAGATTTTGAAGCAATACTTATTGTGAACTAAGTTGATATACTGGTGTCAAGGTATCAGGAAGTTGTTATTATACAACTAGTGACTATTGTAAGTTTGTTGAGGATATCATAGAGACTAAGTGGTCAGTTAGACCAAATTTTCACAGTGTTGAGACAGTAGCCAAGTGGCAAAGTGAAACTTTATACTAGAAGAGGCAACGATTGATGTTCTGTACACATTGAGAGGTGAGGTAATATTTACTTACACGCATATATATATATATATATATATATATATATATATATATATATATATATATATATATATATATATATATATATATATATATATATATATATATATTGAGAAGTAATATCAAGAGTTACTATTATTACTGCCGATGGTGGTAAGCAGAAATTTATCTGCTAATTTAAGTAGAATATATACGGTTGAGTAATTGTATTGTAAATATTTATACCAGAGTTAATAGTGAGCATTCTAAGTGTACACCATGAATCTACAGGCTTTCATTCAGATTGGGAAAGACTGGGTACACTGGCAGAGAACTAAGTGAATATGCCAAAGCTGCATTTTTTCAGTCGAGAATCAGAGAGCTCTGGAGAAGGAAAAGAAAGAGAAGGAAGCAAAGGAAGAAAAAAAAAAGAATTGAGAAACAGCATGCTCTAAGAGATGCTCGAGCTGAGGAGCTAGAGATAAAAAGGAAAGAATTTTAATTACAAGAAAAGAAGATAGAGCGAGAGTTGGAAGAAAAGAGGATAGAGAGAGAATTACAAGAAAAGAAGATAGAGCGAGAGTTGGAAGAAAAGAGGATAGAGAGAGAATTACAAGAAAGGAAGATGAAAGAAGAAAGTGAGTGGAAACAGAGAGAATTCGTGTTACAAGAAAGGAAGATGAGAGAAGATAAAGAGTTACAGTTGGAGAAGGAGAGAATTAGAATAGCTCTGGAAGAGAAAATGATGGAGAAGGAAATACAATTGAAGAAGTTAGAAGTGGGTGCGAATGGTCAGAACTCAACTTCTGGTGGGGCTCATCGTCCTTTTAGGCTGCGTCTATCAAATTTCAATGATAAAATTGATAGTTTAGATTTCTTCCTGGAAAGATTTGAGGCCTATTGTGTGGCCTATAAGGCTAATATGGATCAGTGGCCATCTCTTTTATCGACACTGCTAGTGGGGCCCGCGATGGAGACTTTTTATAGCCTCCCTGTAGAGGAAAGGGCCGATTATGACAAAGTGAAGGAGAGATTGCTCCGGAAGTTCCGTCTGACTGCTGGCGGCTACCGGACGCGTTTTAAAAACGCGATGTCTAGTGCAGACGAAGACTTCGAGGATTTTATCTCGAAGATCAAACTTCTGCTTAATAGATGGATCGAAATGGAGGGGATAACAAAGGACTTTAATGGCTTGCTAGATTTGGTGCTACGGGACAGAGTTTTGTCCTCGTGTTCCAGTGAGTTGGTGGCGTTTTTCCAGGAACGTCAACCAAAGGACATTGGGACCCCATTATGTCCTGGCCCATCCGGGCAAACCTATTCAGAAGTCGGGTCTGTCAGACGCGTTAGTTGCCGGGGTCGGCAAAGTGCAGCGCCAACTATGGCAACGCCGAGTAGGTAGCGCCGACAAGTCCATGAGGTAAAGATTATGTAGGTCACCCCGCCCATATCAATTAGGTAGAGACAGTTACAGAAACTTTAGACCACAGCGACATTTTCAGACCAGATGGTATAGTAGACAATCCGGTAGCGAAAGTGATGGGGAGAATTTCCAAGGACGGAAACAGGTTCGTTTCCAAGACTCGAAAGATAAGGACTAATCATTTTATAAAGGTAAAGGGTAAAAACATAGAAGTGGATCGTCAGATGGTCGGGGTTTGGACTCCGATACGCGTTCTTCACCGAACCATAGTCCTAACAAGGACAGGAAAGATATTATTTGCCACGCGTGTGGGGCCACAGGTCATATAGCTAGGGGTGTAAGGCTGAGCCGGAGAAGGCTAATGTGGCATGTGTGCTAGACACTATTAATAATGGAGACTGTGAGGGGTGCAGACAGTTGTTTGTACCAGATGGGAAACCAGTGTTGATTTGCGGGAACACTTTGCCCTGTCTGTCTTCCCTGGATGAAGGTGGAAAACTCGAGCTTTGTACAGGGTCAGTGCAGTCGATGCAGGTGTCCGTGCTTAGGGACACGGGGTGTACCACCATAGGGGTACATCTTTCCTGCATCGAGGAGTCATGCCTGACAGGTAAGACAGTGAGGAGCATCACCTTTGGGGGTAATGTAGAATATTACCCCATAGCCATTGTGGACATTGACACCCCTTCTTGGCAGAAATGGTGCATGCGTGTGTCCTTAACAAACCAGTGGCAGACCTAATCATCGGTAACGTGCAAGGGATTCGAAATTGCACACCGGAAGAGATTTACGAATGAGAGAATAATAGGACTGTAGTAGCTAATGCGGTGCTAATTAGGGCGCAGGTAAGGTTGCAGTAAGAGTGTGATAATCCCGATGCTTCTCGTGTCCCATTGACAGTAGATGAGGTTTTAAGCGTGCGATACGTTTCGGGCGGTTATTTCGCAGAGGGGCAGAAAACAGACAGGACGCTATTGAGACTGTCAGAGTTAGCGAAAACAAGAGAAGCGAAACATACCAACACATCACGGTAATGGTTTGAGTATAAGGACCAGATCTTGACTCGGTGCTTTGAGAGAAAACAGCAACTCATACGTCAGGTGGTGGTGCCAAGCCAGTGGAGAGCGAAGGTGCTGGAGTTGGCGCATGACTCTCTTTTTGCTGGTCACATGGGAGTGGCTAGAACTCGATACAGAGTTCTCTCCCAATTTTATTGGCCAGCATTGAAAAAAGACATCAAGGCATATTGTAAGTCTTGAGGTGTTTGTCAACAGATGTCTCACAAGGGCCAGTCGCCAAAGGCCCCGGTTCAGACAGTAGACTTGGCACTGCGCCCATTTCAGAAGGTCGCGGTTGATATTATAGGCCCGTTGTCCGTGACGTCCGACAGAGGATTTCGTTTCATCTTAACCATGGTGGACTTGTGTACTAGGTGGCCAGAGGCAGTGCCTATGCGATCTATTACCTCACAGGCAGTAGCGGAAGCACTTCAGCTGTTATAAAGCCGTTTCGGTTTCCCAGAGAGCATAATAGGAATACTCAAACCATTACCGTGATGTGTTGGTATGTTTCGCTTCTCTTGTTTTCGCTAACTCTGACAGTCTCAATAGCGTCCTGTCTGTTTTCTGCCCCTCTGCGAAATAACCGCCCGAAACGTATCGCACGCTTAAAACCTCATCTACTGTCAATGGGACACGAGAAGCATCGGGATTATCACACTCTTACTGCAACCTTACCTGCGCCCTAGTTAGCACCGCATTAGCTACTACAGTCCTATTATTCTAAGCACCGAGTCAAGATCTGGTCCTTATACTTAACTTATAGTCAACAGCAGACTAAAATTTCATCTAGAAAAGCATAATTTGTACAGTCCAACCCAAGCAGGCTTTAGAAGCCAACATAGTACAATAGAGCAACTGTTGAGGCTGGAACATGATGTTAAAACAGGCTTCAAAAGGAATGAAAAGACAGTAGCAATATTCCTTGATGTAGCAAGAGCATATGATGAGTGTTGGAGGGAGGGTGCACTACACAAAATCAGGAAATTAGGTATAGTAGGCAGAACCTACAATTATCTAGAAAACTTCCTGCAGGATAGATACTTCACGGTACAAATAAACAATGATAGATCTGAGGTGTATGAGCAACAGAATGGAATTCCCCAGGGGTCAGTAATATCACCATCTATCTTTACGATTATGGTCAATGACCTAGGTGACGAGTTTAAAGACTTAAAAAACAACTTATCCCAGTTTGCAGATGACGCTGCGATATGGAGAACAGGAAGAAATCTCCCATTCCTGTATAAAACAGTACAAAGGCAAATGGATAAAGTATCTGACTGGATGAACAAGTGGGGATTTAATCTAAACGTTAAAAAAACCATAGGAATGATCTTCAGTAGAGGGCGTGTAATTAAAAACAATATAATTGACATAAGCATTAATGAGCAAAAAGTATGCACAGCAAAATCAACTAGATTTCTTGGTATGGTATTAGACCAGCAACTAAACTGGAACAAACATATAGACCTATTAGTGCAAAGCAGTAGGGGACTTATTAACATGCTAAGATATATGAAAGGAACTGGTTGGGGCGCATGCAATAAGACCATGTTAACCTTCTATAAATCATTTATTAGGGGCAAACTTGACTATGCCAGTGTTGTCTATGCATCAGCCGCCCCAAGCAATAAGAAAAAACTAGACACAGTCCAAAACCAGGCACTGTCAATAATAGCAGGTGCCTCAAAGGGAACATCAGCAGAGGCACTAGAAGTAGCGCTAGGCATTATACCCCTGGAGCTAAGGAGAAAAGAACTGAGATTCAGCTACTGGGCAAGAGTGGCAAAAGATCCAACTCACCCAGCACATAAAACCTTTGATAGGGGTAACCAGTACATAGGCCACATTCCATTAAACCATAATAGATACCCGTCAGGGTGGAAAACAATGGATGAAGTGGATCAATACCCAGACCTATTTAATGCGATAAACAGTAGTGCTCTGTATAGAGCAAAGATCCCACCATGGGAATTAAAAGTGCCAGAAACTGACTCCCACTTAACAAAGATCATAAATAAATCTAACGACATAATCTCAGCAAAAAGTAAAACACTAGAGTACATAGAACGGTATATAAATAATAGCCTAACTATATATACAGATGGGTCAAAAGATGAAGAAGGACAATTAGGAGCAGGAATAGCAATACCAAAATTAAAAATTTATAAAAGATACAAAGTAACAGGTAATACATCCATCTTTACAGCAGAATTAGTGGCAATCCTAAAAGCTTTAGAAATAGCTGCAGAAAATCCACCAAAAAAAGTAACCATTCTCACAGATTCCCTATCATCAGTATTAGCTATCAGAAACAGAAATGAATGTAGCAGGCCAGATATTATAGAGGAAATACTACAGGTTAATACATATCTACAAACTATAGGATGCAGTGCAACAATAACATGGATACCATCACATGTGGGGATAGCAGGAAATGAGCTTGCAGACAAAGAAGCCAAAGGGGGGAGAGCTAGCCATAACAAAATTGAAGTAGGCTTAGGGAAGTTTGAAATTAAGAGCTTAATTGCTCAAGCAATAACTAAAGAGTGGATAACAGCATGGGACCAAAGTAAAAAAGCAAGACACTCATATAAAATCCTTAAAAAACCAAGCAAAAAATGTCAAATAAAAGATGAACTAAAAATACCAATTAATAAAAAATTGCTGAGGCTCAAGCTTGGAACTAGATATTTCATGATTGAGGAACCCACATGTGAAGAGTGTCAAGAACCAAACACAATTAGACACTTTCTGGTGGACTGCAAGAAATATGACCAACAGAGGCAAAACATTAAGACATACTCTAGTAACCACAATGTAGAAATGAGGGTAGAAAATCTCATAGGCACAAAGACCCCTTCAGAAATGCAAAAGTTAATAAAACACTATATTACAAAAAACTAAAGCTAACATATAAAAAACAAATAAGGATTTGAGTCAGTAGTCCAAACTCGTGAAAGACTCGCCCCAGATACATACAAATTAACCAAAGAAACCATCCAGTGAAAATTAAAAACACACTAACTTAGAAAATAGCATATTTTGGAATTTCTTTTAAAAACCATGTTGAACTATAACTACAAAAGGAAAAATACCGACTAGAGATAATATAGTATAAAATAAATACAAACAAAAACATATTACAATAAAGGAAACACGTCCTGATATAACCAACAACTCCATGTACATGGTAGATGGTTGAAAGGGGCGTGCTACAAAGAAAAGTAGCAAACACATTAACTAAAAAAAAAAAGAGAGCATACTCTCTGATAGGGGAACTCAATTTATTTCGCACGAAATGTCGGAGGTAACTAGATTGCTGGGGATTTCCCAGTCTTTCCCCTCTCCGTACCATCCGCAGGCGAACGGGGTTTGCAAACGCCTAAACGGCGCTTTAAAACATATGTTAGCTAAGGTGACTGTCAAATTCCCTCAGGATATTAGTGATCGCACCAGAGTACGGGCTTCTCACCATTCGAGTTGATGTATGGTGCAAATCCCAGAGGTCCAATGCACGTACTTAAGGACTGGCTGGTAGGAAAACACGTAGACGGATCGGTAGTATCCGCGTATGATTATGTCGTACATCTACGCGAGAAGATAATTAGGTCTTGTGCGTTAGCGCGGGAGAACTTGACCCATGCGGGTATTCAGTACCGCCGGTACGCAAACCGAGGTACTAAACTTATATCATTTCAGCCAGGGGATGAAGTGTGGTTGCTTTTGCCCACTAAAGAAGATAGATTGAGCATCTCCTGGCAAGGGCCATTTCGGGTTCAGAAAAAGGTAACTGATGTCGACTACATTGTAGAGGTTAGAAAGAGGGAGAAAGTGTTCCACGTGAACATGCTCAAACCGTACGTGGAACGTCCTCCCGAGCTATCTTCGGTGGTTAAGGCCATGAGTACGCGACGTTCGGAAGTAGCAGCGGCAGTGGTGATAGATAATGGTGAAGACAGCTGCGACGATGTAAACTTACAGCTGTCTCTCGTGCCGATAGCTCCTTCCGAATCCTGGGCAGACGTGTCGGTTTGTTCAGATTTAACAAATAGACAGAGGGCTCAGGTTGATGCAATACTGAGCGATTTCAGTGACGTGCTCACTGATTTGCGGAGTAAAACAGATTTGATAGTTCATGAGATAACTTTAACTGATAACCAGCCGATCAGAGTTAAACCATACCCTTTACCGCTTCATTATAAAGCGGCGATCGAGAAGGAGATTGATGAAATGGCTCGGTTAGATATCATCGCTCCCTCCGAATCCCCGTATTCTTTCCCCATGGTGGTGGTTAAGAAGAAGAGCGGGGCCCTTGGAGTGTGTATAGATATTTGTAAGCTCAATAGTGTAACGGTAGTCGACGCAGAGCCTATGCCTAACCAGGAAGAGCTTCTGACCAAACTTTCCCATGCTAGATTTTTTACAAAGTTAGATTTCGCAAGAGGATACTGGCAGGTGCCATTGGCTGAGGCTGCAAAATCTCTTACGGCGTTTGCTACTCCAAGAGGTCTATTCCAATTCAATTATATGTTAGTGAATGCACCCGCCACTTTTGTAAGAGTGATGGGGAAGCTTCTAGGGCACAGAGACGATGTTTTCCACAAAACTTGGGAGCAGCATGTGGATGGGCTGTTTGCCGTATTGAAGTGCCTGAAGGCACATGGACTCACTGCTCGCCCGAGCAAAGTGTCCATCGGATATGCAGATCTGAGCTTCCTGGGCCATGTGGTTGGCCATAACATCATGAAACCTGAAGATGGTACAGTTACAAAAATATTACAGCTGGAAACGCCGAAGACTAAGAGGCAGGTAAAGAGTTTATTAGGTTTGATCAATTTCTATAATAAATTCATCCCAGATTTTTCATCGTTGGCTGAGCCGCTTACGGCACTCACCAAAAAGCGGCAACCCAACAAAATAAAATGGGATTGTAAATGTGAAGATGCATTGGGTAAGATTAAAAAACTATTTTCTAAAAAACCCATCTTGAGATTGCCAGATCTTGGCAGACCAATAATATTGCACACTGATGCTTCGTCGGTAGGCATTGGGGCCTGCCATATGCAGGAGCATGGAGGGTCGCTCCATCCAGTGTTGTATGTCAGTCGTAAGCTGTTGCCAGCAGAAACCAGATACTCCACGATCGAGAGGGAGTGCCTTGCGATTATCTGGCGGTGTCTAAGTTGGCACGATATCTGTTGGGGGCACATTTTTTCCTCCAAACAGACCACAAACCACTGCTACTTTTGCAGTCGGCTAAATTCACCAGTGCTAAATTGACACGCTGGGCATTATTGCTACAGCAATTCAACTTTACTATTTTACCAATTCAGGGTGTATATAATGTGGTAGCAGATGTCTTGTCCAGGTTGTGAAGTTGGTTGGACATTTATAGTCTATGGGACAGGTACATCTGAAGACAGTACTTATTACAATTTATGTAAGAAATGGGTTATGTTTATTAGAATTGGTATTTCATGATGATGTTTTGTGGTATACTATATATTTATTATGCTGCCATAAAGGCAATATCTATGAAGTTGTACTCAATGTGTAGAAATATCATATTATCTTATACCTACAGCTATATTATGAAAGATGATTGTTGATAAGATGACTTGTTGTTTGATTGGCGACAATCAGTTATATAGATTTGGTGTAACATGCATTGTGTTTAGACTACTCCAGGATTAGTCAGTCGTTGTTATTTTTCACGACTGCCAGTACCTGTGTTGGATTTGTACATGTTCTTTGTATCTAGTCTAGTGAGTGAGAAGGCATGGATGACAATAGTATTGGACAACTCTGGCATTCTTTAGCTACATGAGGAGGTGCTATCTCGGCATTTTGTTCGCCCTTACTCCAGGGGGGGGGGGGGTTGGGCGTGTCTCCTCCAGTGGAAGAAAACTTCGTTTTCTTTCTTAAGGGGGGGGGGGTGAATGTCACAGTAGAGATATTCGCCGAAATATATTTAATTGGTTACGCTGTAGAGTTGGCAACAGCGTAGAATAGAAAACCCGTTTGGCGAGTCGGGTCAGAACGGAAAAGGATGTAGATTTTTTGGCGCGATTCATTCTACGAGATGTCAGCTGTCCTGTTCGGACGTTTGTTCCCTTTGTCAGCGGTTTTGCTGGGATTACATGAATGCCATTCTTGTTCATTGCTTACCAATTGTTTCAGGTGTTCAGGATTATTGGTATATTACTAGAAGGTGGATGTAATTTCTAGTGGTTTTTTCCTGGATAGTATTTACGTAGAATCTTGCAAGTATGTATTGCTTTGCGTCAGTTTTGGTCTTAGCCTGTGAGCGATAGTCGTTGTGTGGTCGCTGGGTAGAGTATGTAGGTGACTAATTTTGCTATTAGGTTGAGCTGTGGATTACGGCAAGTAGTTTGGCATTTTCATTACATTGTGTATTGCATTTCGTGTGTATCGATAGCCATGTATGGCTTCTGTGTGTGCACATTATTTATTAAAGGGATCCTACCTGCTTTAGGTGTTATTGTTTTACTCATGTCAGCTACGGTGTACTGTGGTCGTACCTTTGAGACAGCGAGCTAAGAGTTTAGTGTGAGTGTGCCTTAAACCCATAGTACCAGTAGAGAGTTTGTTCAGACAGCACAAGTAGCCCGGTGTGCTCTGTCTGTGTGCTGTGTACCATTAGATACATATAATTTATTCTGACAATTATAATCATGAACAATGCAGCATGACTTTTTTTTGCTGAGCTGCAAGTCGCATAATCATTTCACACTCAGACTGATATTATTTCAGAAGAATATTATTAACATTATCGGCATTCCAGTGAATGACCAGGTGTTGACCATGATGAACACTTTAGTATATGCTAGTTAGATTATACACCGTGAGGCTAAGAAACATCACGATGTATATATCTATAACTAGTAATTAGTGCATTGCTAATTTCATTCATAACCATTTCTCTACTGACGTATCAAGATAGATAACCATCACATTTCATTCATTTCACTTTTCCCATATAATTATTTCCCTTGATGTGCCTTCAAAACTCAGTTAATTCTAAATAATGCTAAAACGATTTTTGTCATCTGAAATAAGATAGTAATTCCATTAAAATTTGTCATCATTATGTCACATAATCATGACGATTGACACATTTCCATGACATCTTAACCATGTTTTTTATACACATGACTCAGACATAACTTTAATTGTGTAATTTGGTGATGAGGCTTAGATAGCCGATTATAGGGTCAGGAAAATGAGTTCTTTTGTTTTCCCGAGAGGAGGGATGATGTTACACCTCGTTCTTGCACACACACATATGCCCGTTTAGGAGATATATCTCTGCACACCAACGAGTAGTATGATAATGCATTATTTGTGAACAGTGCACTATTGGTGTTGGTGTGACGTAATAGGTAGCAGAAGTGTGACGTATGCAACGTCTGCTCTTCGAAGCAACTTCTTTACTTTCTGCCTCTTTTGGTTTGTGTCCGTCACCGTGTGTAGACGTATATTTGTACGCTCCAGACAAGTGTCCTATTGCTTCACTTTATTCAAAGATGTGTATGCTTTTTATGACGATGGCATCTTGATTTATGCCATTTAACAGCATTGTACAGAGAAGTATCCCTATTAAATTCCGTCAAAATTTTACAAAGTAGAAGATATTCGTATTGGTGGACGGTTAGATTGAATTGACCATGTATGCAACTTCATTTCTCATTGTATGAACTTGTGGAGCTTGTTCGAGGAAGTTGAGGGGAACTGCGGTAAGACGTGGAATACAATGGATGGGTGTGAAAAAAATCTAAAAAAGGTGATTCGTCTTACGAGGACAAAAGTTGCCATACACTTTAATGGCCCTGACCACCAGGGTTCCATCGACTTCCAGGTCACGTCGATCAGATCCTGCTCCTCTGACACTGCTAGCCGAGAACAGCTTGAGAACCGTCTTATCCATCGCATGGGGTGTCTAAAACCAGCTGGGCTCAACACTCTACACACCTTTGTCTGAGGTCACCCTTTCCTCTCCTGTTCTACTTTGACTCTTTCCACTCTTATCCCATTTTTCTATTTTCTGACGCCCTCTAATTATACGCATGAATATATAATACACTGTTTTTAATATGTCTAGATTTTTTATTTTATTTTATTATTTTTTTTATTTATTTATCTTCGACTCATTCTGTTCCCTTCTATTTCCAGTCCCCACTTATATTACGTTTGGGTAGTTTATTGCTCAGTTTCGTTTTTTAGTCTCTCTGTATGTATTGTGTACATCCGGTGGTGGCAGTCATTTCCTTTTCCTGGCACACGCCTATAAGCATTAGGACTTTGTCGCCTTCAGGGAAGTGTCTAGTTTTAATTTTTATATTTTTTTAGGTTCCTATGTGTCCTATCTAACCTTCACTTTCTTTCCTTTCCCTGACGAAGGCCTTGTGGCCGTAACGTTGGCTATTTTCTTATTCTTTTGTCCTAGTAAGACGAATCACCTTTTTTCGATTTTTTTTTCACACCCATCCATTGGAGCTTGTTCCAGATGTAAAATACGCCAATAAATATATATGAACTGTTCTATTTGAGAAGTATGGTGTTACAGTGATGGCAGATTTTATGTTGAAATTATGTTCAGAACCCACAGCAATGTCTGCACACACAACGCAGCAACCACCACGTAACAGAGTGTCATTATACAGCAGGCGATCACTAATAATCCTTACTATCTCTCCTTTATCCATGTCCAGTGCCCACACTATGGGTGGTCTAGAGGCCAGTCTGTCAGCGCTCTCATTGCCACGTACACCCCTGCATGACCAGGTCAGCAGTCCACAACAGTTCTTCACGACTTGAGGATTCTATTGAAGTTATCCATTCCTGCCGCAGCCATCCGTTCTGAATTTTCCGAAGCATGGCTTAAGATTCTGACACTATAACTTCCCTGGTTGATGGAGTTTCAGACATTTACCTCAGTGCTGCAGTAGCTGCCTCTGCATCCATTTTCATGCTGGAGGTTGTTGTCAAGTAGGCTCCACTCTGTTCAGCGACGAACATGCCCTTTATTCTCGCAGAGAAGCTCCATCCTGATTTCTCACCAAACACTACAGACCCGTCAGTGTACACAATGGCGTCATCAGCCCTAGCATGACCACATATTAGCTGCTGAATCTCCAGCTTTTGATATTAAGTGATTATTGGCGTGGTTTGCTGATATTGCGAACTAAACGGTTGTCTCTGTTCTAGACGTGCATCAGCACTATTTATTATTGGCTGTCGGACAGCGCTTGCTCATATGAGTCATTAGTTTGACATGGTACTTGCTCCAAAATAGTTAAGGTTCTCTGACTTTCGATGTTTTGCCCGTTAAGATTAATGTAACGGACGTCTGCCTTCATTATGGAGGTGTTCAAGAATACCATGTCACACATGTCTTGTTAGGATTTACTTTTTAGTCGGATTTCTCGCAGTTCTGTAAATGAATGAGTCATCGGCTAAAGTGAAACCCCCCCCTCCCCCACATACTGTTGGTTCCATTGTGGCTGTCTTTGCTGTGTAAATATGAAACCACTGGGGTAGTCCCATGCAAATGTGCATTGGTTCTGACGTCCATATTTCCCAGAAAAATGCAGTTGTTATCTCAGTTAAAGGAGCTGCTGTTCATATTGGTGGTCAAGGGTTTACACCATATGTCATTAAACAGGTCATTAAGATTGCAAAGGTCACACTGTTAAATGCGTCCTCGTGGTCAACTGCTACAACAACCGTTTCTCGCTTAACTTGGAATCCCTCGTACACGTTGTGTGCAAATGTTCCAGCGTTAACCTGGGGTACTGAGATCGGCAACAGAAGGAAGTAATAGGTTTATCACACTAGTCAACTAGGTAGCCATCATAACCGATTGGGAACATTTCAAAAGTACTATCTCTATGGGTTTTCTTGAAGCCGCAACAGTTCAAGCAAATCAGCATCGGAGAGACTGTCAATTAGATTTCTTTGGCTTTTTTTATCTGTAGTCTACCCACTCTTTTTCTTTCATTTAGAAAACAAAGCACACTTTTTAATATTGTAACGTTATTGTATTAGCGGAAAGTGTAGCCAGGTCTACTTTAGTGGTCATTGGTCTGCGAGATGGACTAATAAATATTGCTTCTGAACTTGTTCAATGAAACATCTTATATGAAATGAGCTTCTAAATATTGCTTTGAATTTGATAAATGAAACATCTTCTACGAGATGCGCGGTTAAATATCCATTCTCTACTTGATAAATAAAACATTATAATCTGAAAAAAGAACGGTTTAACATTTCATGTGGTGTATTTCCAGTACTTATTATGATAAACTATGCTTTCTTTCAGATAACATGGATCGGCTAACAAGATTTAATCTGAGTACATTCAGCGCAAACGGATCAGTATTAGAATCAAGTACAGGGCCTGGAATAGAGCTATCAGTTTACACAGTTTCATTAAACAGGACTTTAGAAACAATAAGCAAAATTGTCGTTACAACTCAAGGCATTCTGACGTTATGTGAGTTTGAAGCTTATGGAGGTGAATACATTCTTTCATGCGTTTTTATTTGTATGTAGGTTATGATGTTGCCTTCATTTTATTTTGGTTTTGAGGCGTAGTTATCTGTTCCATTGGTTATTGTCCATTAGAGACCACTAGAAACTTACAGACTTGCGTCAACTGCTGCTAGCGTAGAATAGAAGAATTGAAATTGTATGTCAAGATGATCAATGTGGAATTGATGACAAGGTCATTGACGTGGAACTGCTGACAGGATCACTAATGGGAAACTGATTATAAGATTACTAATGTGGAACTGATCACCAGATCACTCATATGGAACTGATGAAAAGATTACTAATGTAGAGCTGATAAAAAGATCACTAATGTGGAACTGCTGACAACATCACTAATGGGAAACTGATTGCAAGATTACTAATGTGGAACTGATCACGAGATCACTCATATGGAACTGATGACAAGATTACTAATGTAGAGCTGATAACAAGATCACGAATGTGGAACTGATGACAAGATCCGTAATGTGGAAATGATAACAATATCGTTATTGTTATTGTTTTGTTGAACAGAATAGACATCACTGCATACTGGGCTAACCGATAGGTGCTCAGCCTCACTCAGTATATGTCGAAGAGTATGAATGCTAACTGTTCCTGTAGCTCGCTGGTTGTATACACGACGGATGCATCCACTCATAGTACATCTCTGCTAGCCATACGTTTGATGCCAAATTCCTACACTTAACCTTGATGATTCACTTATTGCAGTGTCATTCTCTAACATACGATCATAACTTGTTCTCAGTATCTCTCCCTTATCTATATCCAATGTGCCCCACTGTGGGTGCTCTTAATGCTAGTCTCTCAGCTCTTTCATTACCACATACCCCTGCATGACCAGGATAGCAGATCCACACCAGCTCTTTTCACACTCGCAACCGACCCGATTCAACAATAAAACTCTGATTCTTAAGGCAGGGGCTGCATTTACTTTTACAACCCATTCAGTGACTTAGAGCACACTGAAACAAACATTAAACGGAACACCAAACAAACAAACACGCAGCTAGTGCTCAGTTCCTAATCGTGCTCTGGTCCATCTGCTACCTACACCGGTCACCTCGTCTCGTTTGTTCTCTCGTCTGGGCTGATATATAGGCACTAGGCTAATCACTCAACTTACTGCGCCCTATGCGTATTAATTTGGCCGCATAAATAACACTCGCGATATTTGCTCTATTAGGCACGAAAACACAGGTATGGCCCACAACTTTCAAATATATCACACGACTACCAAACATAACACACAATTATAGTTTAGGCTTTATTATCGCCTAAATTAATATATCTTCTTGAAGACTTTTTACATCCCAGAGTGCTGCGAGCACATCGAAAATATATGGGCGATAAATCTGCCCAAAAACAGGAAGAGGGCGGGCGTCTTCTTTTTGGCCTCATCACATATCATAAGAGGGTATGTAAATTTATGAATAATTAATTGTTTTATTGCAGCTTAATTTAATATAATTGTATCAGGATCAGAGCAGAGGACTGAACTGAAATTGAGGTGTGAATGTGTACGAGAATTTGATGACTACCAACGATTATCAGGATTGCCAATTTGAAAATAAATTAAAAGCTATTATATTGGAATAATGGCACACCGGACTTTAAATGGCGAAGGTGGCATCATAATTTTGTATAAAATCTGTTAGATTTATTACTGTATTGTATTAGAATAATTGGGAACAGTGTTCCCTGACAAGCATTTCGTAGAAAGCGACTAAGAAGGGTTGGACATGGGGCCGGTTACCCCATCCTGTTAAAAATTTAAACCACAAAAAAACCACCAAACATGGACAAGTCAATTAAAGAAAATAAAATTCAGCCATCCAAGACCGGGGAAGGTCCTCTCGCAAGGAGGCGTATGATGCAACACAGAGAAAGCCGAAAGGAGTCTGTGTTGCTGACTAACCTTCTTTCTTCTAGGACAACTTCCAGATTTGGCACCTGGAATGTTCGGTTATTAAACGTACAAGGGAATGTGGCACAAGTAGCAGCAGAGATGAGGGAATATAAAATCGAGGTTCTGGGAATGTGTGAAACAAAGTGAAAGGGGGTAGACAGGAAGAAACTCATCACAGGTGAATTCGTGCTGTCCTCAGGACATGAAGACGAAAGTTCACACCACAGTGAAGGGGTAGCTCTTATGTTATCAAAAGAAGCACAGAAAGCACTCATTGAATGGGAAGCCGTTGGATCCAGAATAATAACAGCTTCATTTAAAACAGCTAAAAAGAAAATAAATGTAAATGTCATCCAATGTTATGCACCAACTAATGACAAAGAAGAGTCTGTGAAAGAAGAATTTTATACTAGACTACAGGAAGTTATGGAAATAGTAAAAAGAAGAGACATCACAATTTTGATGGGTGACATGAATGCAAAGATAGGTACAGTCAACAGCGGCTTTGAAGAAGTCATGGGAAAACAGGGGCAAGGAATAATGAATGAAAATGGGGAACTGTTCTCAAACTTCTGTGCTTCAAATCAGCTGGCTATAGGAGGAAGCACGTTTCCACATAAGAGAATACACAAGGCAACATGGATATCACCAGACCATAGAACAGAAAATCAGATTGATCATATATGCATAAACAAGAAGTTTAGATCATCATTGCAGGATGTAAAGGTATATAGAGGAGCAGATGTGGCATCAGATCACCACCTTCTGATAGCCAAAGTAAAAATGAAACTAAAGAGATATGCAACGATGCAAAATTTAAACAACAATTTAATGTTGGACATCTAAGAAATCAAGAAACAAGAGACACATTTGCGGTCACAATATCAAACAAATTCCAAGTGCTCAAACAGATGGAAGATGCAGAGAATACAGAAGACTATTGGCAGCAAATCAAAACGGTATGGAGTGAGACATGTGAAGAAATACTGGGGAAAAGGGAACTACAACAAAAAGCATGGATAACAACAGAAACCATCAATAAGATAAAAGACAGGAAAAACAAGAAGCAGATTTAAACACAAGCAAAACCAGAAGTTCCAAAGCCAAGGCTCAAGAAGTGTACACAGAAGCAAACAAAGAAGTAAAAAGAAGTATCAAAAGAGACAAGAGGAAGTATATCAAGTAGTTGGCAAGAGAGGCAGAAGATGCTGCAGCCAAAGGAAATATGAGAGAACTGTATAACAGCACAAAGAAGCTAACGGGGAAATACAAGCAAACACGTTGCTTCATAAAAGACAAGAATGGAAAACTGCTCAGCAATATACAAGAGCAAATGGAGAGGTGGACATAATATTTTGAGGACCTTCTCAATAGACCAGCTCCACAAAACCCCCCGGACATCCAGCCAACAGAAGAAGAGCTACAAATTAACGGTGAAAAACCAACGAAGGAAGAAATAAAGAAAGCCATAAAGCTTCTAATAGATCGAAAAGCTTTCGGACCTGATGGCATTCCAGCAGAGGCCATCAAAGCAGATATCGACACGGCTACAGAGATGTTATATAAATTACTTGGTAAATTCTGGAAAAAGGAAGAGATACCAGCAGAATGGAAGGAAGGGTAGCTGATTTAATTGCCTAAAAAGGGAAATTTACAAGAGTGCACAAATTATAGAGGAATAATGTTACTTTCAGTTCCAGGAAAAGTATTAAACAGGATTATCCTTGAAAGATTAAAAGAGTCCATAAACAAGAAACTGAGAGATGAACAAGCAGGTTTTCGACAAAACAGATCCTTTACAGACCAGATAGCCACTTTGAGAATAATAGTTGAACACAGTCTGGAATGGAATTCACCACTATACATCGGATTTGTGGACTACGAAAAGGCATTTAACAGTGTAGACAGATAATCACTTTGGAAATTGATGAGGCATTATGGATTTCCCCTGAAGATCATTAATTTAATAAAGAAAACATATGAAGACATGATATGCAGAGTTCTTCATGAAGGACAGCTTAAAGAACCGTTTGGGATAAGAACAGGAGTGCGTCAGGGATGCCTCTTATGTCCATTTCTTTTCCTACTAGCAATAGCCTGGGTTACGAGATCATCGACAACACGCAACCGAAATGGAATACAGTGGACTCGGACTAAGCAGTTTGATTATCTGGATTTTGCTGATGACTTAGCTCTTCTGTCCCATAACCGTAATCAGATGCAGGACAAATTGACAACACTCGATGAGAGGTCACAGCAATTGGGTCTGAAAATACACAGGGAAAAGACAAAAATAATGAGAATATATACAGGTAATGCTAACAGGGTTGAACTTGAAGAAGCACCAATACAAGATGTAGAATCGTACACACATCTTGGCAGCAATATAGACAAAGTTGAAGGGACCGACAGTGATATCGAAATAAGAATACAAAAAGCAAGAGGAGCTTTGATTGCATTGGGAAATATATGGAGATCAAGAGAAATCGGATCCAACACGAAAATAAGAATCTTCAACTCAAATGTGAAGTCAGTCCTATTATATGGCTCTGAGACATGGAGAACAACAAAGACAACAACCAAAAAGCTACAGACTTTCATAAATGGGTGCTTGCGTAGAATAGAGGGATTAAAATGGTATGACAACGTTACCAACGTGGAACTGATGACAAGAACTAGACAAGTGCCAGTGGAACAAAAGATGAGAAGAAGACGATGGCAATGGATAGGACACACACTGATGAAACCTTTTGATAGCATTACAAGGCAGTCCTTGTTCTGGAAATCCCAGGGCAAGAGAAGCAGAGGTAGACCAAGAAGCACATGGAGAAGAGAGCTGGAAAGCGAGGTGAAAATGATAAGGAGAACGTGGCAAGAACTTGAGATGACGGCACGTGACAGGAGGACTTGGCATGTGTTTGTTGAAGGCCTATGCTCATTTGGGAGTGAAGAGTTATGAATGAATGAATTAGAATAATTCATGCAGTTAGACACCTGTCTTGTCTCGCTAGTTTAATCAGAACTGATCCCTGTATCATTCATTTACATGCAAACATCTGAACACTATCATTCATGGACATATAGGCTTGTGGGCCCCATAACCAAAGGCAAGCCACATGTCCAATTTTGTCATCAGGCTCAAATGTGTTATCATCCATCAAATGTCTCGAATCGAGATCAATAAGTGCTTCCTGAAACAACACGGGAGCTTCAGATATTGCCATCTAGATGTCAGCCCTAGTCCCCATCAGTGTTTGGTGCTCTACATCCGTGTTTCTCATGCGGTGTGACTCGGCACACTAGTGTGCTGTCGCACCTATCAAAGTGTGCCGCAAACTTGTCTATAATTTACTACATGAAATATATAGTTCAGCGATCATATAATATAATATTGATCTTGTTGTTGGGAAGTCAGGTATTGGTAGTACCTCTGGTGAAGGAGCTGTCATGCCCTTTTTAGGGCAGCTCAGCCACCTTTGGTCCAAACCTGGCATCCAGCTCTCACCTGTGGCTCCTCGTAGCTGTCAGCATGCGACAGCGGCCACCCCCGGACAACGGCTTTGACAGGCCGGCTAAACTAGGTGAGGGTAGCCGAATGGTTATAAACCTTCGGTGAGTTAGGGTCTGCCTACCCATGCATGCGAAGACTGGATTCGATAGACTGCGCGGAAGAAACCACCTGTTGGTTCAACGGGCATGACGGCGATTACCAGCAACGCGCTGTGGAGCGTAAGGAGCACGGCGAGGCACGTAGAAAGCCCTGGTCATCCACTGCACCTGACTTCATCTCCAGTCGTCTTGACTTGTCTTGCCACTGGATTGAGATGGACCCAGGCGAGAGAGTGAGGTCGACGAATTGCGCAACTCTTCCTCACTTTAATCCAAATCACCGCGCAAGTCACTCTTTCATCCATTCATCCATTCATCCATCCACTCACAACAAGTCCTGTGGCGATGGGCGAGCGGCGAAGCGGCAGGCGTGGGTACGCTGGCAGTCGTAGTCGCAGACCTACACACAGGCGGCTCAGGCCATATGGTCGTCTTCCACTGATCGGAGCAGCAGTGGGATTCGGCAGCCCCCTGAGTGTCTGAGCAGCCCTCTTTAGGAAAGCACTGCTCACCTCCATGGCATGAGGAAGGGGCTAGAAAAGGTGCCCTAAACATTGCCTGCTTCACCATTACCTAACCAGCTTACCGCGGTTGGTGGGTACCCTACTTCGGCGGTCGACATATAAGAAAAAGAAAGGACAGATTTTTCCCCCTCATTCTAGGCGCATGGAATGTGCGCACTTTACTTGACAAAGACTTTAATGCAAACAGACCTGAGAGACGAACTGCCCTGATTGGGAGAGAACTGGCCAGGTACAACATTGACATAGCAGCACTGAGTGAAACTCGACTTGCAGGCGAGGGCCAACTTTGCGAAAAGGGTGCAGGTTATACATTCTTTTGGAGCGGAAGAGGAACTGAAGAAAGACGAGAAGCAGGGGTTGGATTTGCAATCAAAACAGCAATTGTCAGCAAGTTAGCGGGGCCCCCAAAGGGAATAAATGACCGACTCATGACGGTCAAGATCCCTCTGTTCTATGGAAGAAAACATGCCACCATCATTAGCGCGTATGCACCAACTATGACAAACCAGGATGATGTCAAGGATAAGTTTTACGAAGAACTACATGCAGTCATTGCATCAGTTCCTAAAGCAGATAAGCTCATCATTCTTGGTGACTTTAATGCAAGAGTAGGCTCAGATAACATCTCCTGGAATGGCACTATTGGTAGGTACGGCGTGGGTCGCTGTAACAGTAATGGACTTCGTCTCCTCCAGACTTGCGCAGAACATGACCTCCTTGTCACCAACACCATTTTTCGACTTCCTACCCGCAACAGGACCTCCTGGATGCACCCTCGCTCAAAGCATTGGCACCTAATTGACTATGTAATTGTTAGGAAGAAGGACAGGCAAGATGTCCGGGTGACCAAGTCCATGTGTGGTGCCGAATGCTGGACTGATCATCGCCTCATTGTATCTAAACTTAAAGTTCGTATCCAACCAGCCAGGCGCCCTCAGGGGAAGAAAACTCAAAAGAGGCTGGATGTCACCAAACTAAAGAAGACAACAATCAAACAGTCATTTACTGACACCTTAGAAGACCGTCTCAAATCTATCTCGCTAGACGGCCAAAGTGTGGAAACAAATTGGGCAGCCCTAAGTGAGCAGATCTACAACACTGCTACAGAGGTCCTGGGTCCTTCCATCAAGAAACAAAATGACTGGTTTGATGAGAACTCAGATGATATAAAGCAGATGTTGGCTGAGAAACACCATCTCCATAAAGCATATTTAAATGATCCAAAATCTACATCCAAGAAAGACGCTTTCAACAACATGCGTAGAATCGTCCAACATAAACTACGCCAGATGCGGGATTCATGGCTGAGTAATAAAGCAGATGAGATCCAAGGCTTTGCTGACAGCCATGACTTGAAAAACTTTTACCTTGCACTCAAAGCGGTCTATGGTCCAACATCATCAGGATCATTTCCCCTCCTTAATGCAGATGGAAAAACACTAATTACAGACAAGGAAAAAATTCTCCAACGCTGGGCTGAACATTTTAATAATATCTTGAACCAGCCATCATCTATTAACGACGAAGCCATCATCCGCCTGCCCCAAATTCCTATAAATGAAGCATTAGATGATGTACCAACTCTGGAGGAAACTAAAAAAGCGATTCGTCAACTGTCTAGTGGAAAGGCCCCTGGCTCCGATTCAATTCCTGTTGAGGTTTATAAAGATGGCGGTGCAGTTCTGATAGAGAAACTTCATATGATCTTCCAGCAAATGTGGCAGAGTGAAACCATCCCACACGATCTCAAAGATGCCTCAATTATACATCTATATAAACGTAAAGGTAATCGCCAAGACTGCAACAATCATCGAGGCATCTCTCTTTTATCAATCGCTGGGAAGATATTCGCCAGAATCCTTTTGAATCGCCTTACGGCTCATCTTGACAAAGGTCTTTTACCTGAAAGTCAGTGTGGATTCCGGAAAGAACGTGGAACCACAGATATGGTGTTCGCTGCAAGACAGCTACAAGAAAAATGCCAAGAACAGCACTGTGACCTGTACACAGCTTTCATCGACTTGACAAAGGCGTTCGACACGGTCAGTAGAGAGGGTCTATGGAAGATCATGGCAAAATACGGCTGCCCAAAGAAATTTATCACAATAGTGCAGCAACTGCATGATGGAATGCAGGCTAGAGTTCAGGAAAACGGTGAGCTATCAGAGCCTTTCCCCGTCTCAAATGGAGTTAAACAAGGGTGCGTACTTGCACCGACTCTGTTCAGTATCATGTTTTCTGCTATGCTGACTGATGCTTTTAGAGACGGGGACACAGGAATCGACATTAGTTATCGTATTGATGGAAAATTGTTTAACCTTAGGAGGCTTCAAGCAAAAACCAAGGTCAAATCACACACCATCAGAGATCTTCTGTTTGCTGATGATTGTGCCCTCAATTCCTTCTCAGAGGCTGATCTGCAGCATAGTGTGGATAGATTCTCCGAAGCCTGCGCCAACTTTGGGCTTACCATCAACACGAAGAAAACAGAAATCATGTACCAACCAGCTCCTGGCACAGTTTATACTGAGCCAGTCATCAAGGTTAATGGTGAGAAACTGAATGTTGTGAACAGATTCACATACCTTGGTAGCACACTATCCCAGAACATTGTCATTGATGATGAGGTGAACACCAGGATCTCCAAAGCAAGCAGCACATTTGGCAGACTATACACCAACGTTTGGCATCGAAGTGGCATTAGTCTACAGACAAAGCTGAAGGTATACAGAGCTGCGGTGCTTCCAGTGCTGCTATATGCATGTGAAACATGGACTGTATACAGGCGCCACGTAAAGAAGCTAAACCACTTCCATACAGTCTGTCTCAGGAAGATAATGAACATCAAATGGCAAGACAAGATCCCGGATACCGCCGTTCTTGACAGAGCTGGTATCCCTAGTATTGATACTATTCTGATGCAGTCACAAATTCGCTGGGCAGGTCATGTAGTCCGCATGCCAGACCATCGACTGCCAAAGATACTCTTTTATGGTGAGATGCAGAAGGGTAAACGCTCCCATGGTGGCCAAAAGAAGCGCTTCAAAGACACGTTAAAGACGTCATTGAAAACCTTTGACATAAACCCAGACACATGGGAAGCTGCTGCGCAAGACCGAACTGCTTGGCGCACATCTCTTCGTAAAGGTGCAGCAGCATGCGAATCATCCAGAAGAGCAGCAGCAGAACAGCGGAGACAAGCTAGAAAGGACCGTGAAATAAAACCTTCACATGAAGCAAACATTCCCTGCCCACACTGTCCAAGATCTTTCCAGGCCCGCATCGGGCTCTTCAGTCACCTTCGTACCCATAGACTAACCTAACATATTCTTAAATAATTGGATGAACAGAGTGGTCTTCATCACCTGTGATGGACGAACAACCATTGATCTTGCTGTTTGAATTCATTCAATAATAATTGGAGCTATTAACTGCTTTGAACAAAAATAGATATACTTCAAAATCTCATGACGAAGCTGTTACACCTTTCTTGAATTGATTGCATTAGGTCCACTACTACACTTAGGTTACTACTGACATAGTGTGATTATTATTATTATATTTGACTTCAGACATTAACTTAAACCATATTTGATATGACTTAGACTGTCACAAGAGGTTTCGGAGGTGCATTGTTGGCTGCCCTTTTTGGGAAATCCGGCAGTTTTCTCTTGGGGGTGGGGGAAGAGAGTAATAATGTACCACCTCTTTTTGTGCACCTCAATGTTTTCATTATTTTGAAACGTTGCAGTGTTCAACTAGTGTGACGCGGGAACAGATGTTGTGAACTGAGTTTATGGTGTGTGTTATGATTGTGAGCATGATTAGGGTAATTCCATCGGAAGAATTTCAGGTCGTGAATGGGAGGAAAGTGTTAGGTGATGTTTGGCAGTCAGTAGACGGGTGAGAAGTGTATCCAGCCGGTATGGCTGTGTTGGATGTGTATTTTTCCTGATATTTTATGTACAGCGCACATAACGCTGTGAAACCCAACGCCCTAATATCTGGCCTTTGGCTAGGATCACGTGTCTAGACACAGGGACCAGTACAGTGACATTCATGTGTCATTAGGTCCTTTATTTGAGAACACAGAAGATCACTACAGTGACACATGTTGTCATTGGATCTTCTTGTGTTGGGACATGTCGTCTTGACCAGAGCCAGGTTTGGGGCGGGTGCCAATGCGACCTCATGCGAGGAAAAAATATGCGACCTTATGCGAGGAAAAAAACAAGATATTTTATGTCCGCCAGTGTGTATGCATACAAGGAAAGTGTTTATTCATATGTATACCTGATATTTATTATGTGCCAGGAAGTAATTTAACGATGTGTACGAGTAAGGAATAGTTATTCATATAGCGGACTAGTAACAGACAGACTGTACTAAGAGGTGACGAAAATACTGTTACTACTGTGTATTCCACATACAAGAACAATGATGGCCCGATGTGGGTGGGCTCTGAAATGTAGGGGATCATGAATTGTGTTGAGAATTGTTGAATGGGACGCGAGCATTTTGGTTTGAACTTGATTCAGATGGTCGCATCCCGCAACACCTTATTAGACCGAAATGAAATAGTTCGCTTGTGGCGATGCATGACGCGTTAGACTTAGTTACGGGGAGTCGTTTGTGTGGCCATCGAGCCTTATGGCTGTTGTTTGGAAAATGTGGCATGGCCACTAACGTAAGATAGCGTATGACCGTAAATGTATTGCTGGTAAAGCAATAAATAAATAATGTGTAAGGACCATTGAGTCCGAAGATATAGGTAGGTATTATTAACCGCAATAATTATTTAACGCGAAAATCGTGAAGTACGATCGCGGGTAGAATATGTAAGGCTGATAGAGCCTGGCGAGCAATGCCAAATATAATATGGACATAGTTGTAATATGTATATATGTTAGGCAGATACCCTAATCGAACTGTAAGCGGACAGTTTTATACTGTGTGTATAATAATTATTATGCCAAGCAGATTGGTTGGAATATAATTGAACGTTAAGTAAAACGGCAAAGTAATAGACATGCAATGTCTAAGAAATAGTAGACTCTACGCTGTGATGTATCTAGTGCTCTTAAATATGAACTATAAGATTATCGTTTATCCATATTGAAAGAATGAATATTTATTAAACATTGTAAGTCGTCAAACTGGACTTATTTTAACGAAGGCGTCCTACAGTTCCAGTTTCGAATGTTGTATGAAGTTTAACCGTTGACCTTGAATGTATTAGTCAAACAAGAATTGAAATAATCCAACACTGTAAGATGAATACTGAAGAAGTTTATTAACGAAACGTTTATATTAAAACTCAAAACGAACTACCAACGAATCCATTGTTGCGGCAAAAGAATCGATACAGGTTGTATGACAGAACAGATGAATTGACAGTACATAACACGAAATATAATGTTGATCCACTTAATCAAAGAAAGTCCGCAACAAATTGTTCATCGTAAATGGAGTACATATTGGATGTAGTTGTCAATAAATTGTATATCTGTCAGCTGTGTTCAGACAGTTCTGTGCAGGTTTTCATTTTGGCATTGGTATGGGGCATGACCAAGCTTCAGCGGTACTTACTGGGTGCACAGTTTGTCCTGCAAACTGACCAAAAATCATTGACATATTTGCAAACTGCCAAGTTTCCAAACCAGCGTGTAGCCAGATATGCTCTCCTTCTTCAATCTTATGATTATAAAATTCTTCCTATAAGCGGTAGCAGTAATGTTTTGGATGAGACACGTTTTCCAGATGTGACATACATGACTAGGACAGTAACTTTGCATGACCATTGTCGTATTTTGAATCTGTCTAACAACACGGTCATAATTACCGCGTTCACTATAAGATAAATGGACCGATAGAATAGCCAATCAGGACGCTCCTTTTCTGGGATGTATAAATAAACCTTTTTATGTTTGACAGAAAAGGCCTATTCTGTGTATTTGATAGGAAGGAGTTATTTTATTTCTTAAAGAATAACGATATATAAAAGGAAATACATAACTATTATAACACCTGGGATATTACTCAATAAGTAGGTGTAAAGACGGCCTAATAATAGTAATTCATTTAAAGAGAAAAATTGGTTTTAATGATATTTCTACATCAGAGCAGTTCCCGATTTAGTTAATTAAAGACTGCATAGATTTAAATGCTATGTAAAAACTAAACAACAAAGATATATATATAGATTGAGATAAATTCGCAGTTTAAATATCACTTTAAATAATTAAAATCGGCCCAGTAATAGGTTAGATATAGAATATTTAAACTTAGTCACATTATACGGGCAAGCTGAAAAAACGTTCAGGTTTTGATTCTTAAACACACATTTGGACTGTGCTTCCGATTGGGCGGACAAGGCGCTATATATACAACTGGGACTTAGGGGAGTTCCGCCACAAAATTTAAATATACCAAGCTGAATGAATCGAGCGCAAACTGTTACTGCAAAGTCTTTTGCCGCTGTGCTTTAGAAGCAGACCTAAATTCCCATTGAAAGCCGGTATCAGCTTGTGTATCATTGCCTGATGGTTCTGTCTCGATATTACAAAGTACGAAACATCCACTGTAGAGGAAGTCTGTTGGTGCCTACAGCTCTTTATATACCAAGAGCCATACCACGTTCCCAGCCTGGAGTTACAGTTTGTGTAATCCAGGCCTGTTGGAGGCAGATCATCATCTAATAAGATAGGTGGAATCTAGTTCGACTGTACAGCAAATCCAGCAAAAATAAAGTTATAAAAACCACGCAAAATAAAAAAAACATTTAAGGATGATATGTGAAGGACATTTGTTCAATAAAGTGAATTCTACAGTCCAGGGACAGTGATTATAGTATTAGTAAAGAAAGTAATTGACATTATCTCGTTACCTTTACCATTTTATTTATTATGGAAAAGTACATTCCATCTTATTTATTTAATTATGTAAATACCATTTGATTTCTTTTAGAATTCCTGACCGAAAAAATAAAGTGGTATAGGACCAATAAATTGTAAATAATTTCAGTCAGTCTTGCTTAATAATTCTTATTAAGTTAATGTTCTGTATTGAGATTTATTACATTATAAATAATTCAAATTTTCCCCTAGATAACTAGGCATTAAACCAAAGTATATTCATTAATCAATGTGGGATCTAGAGAGGTAGCAGATAGATCTTCAGTACCCAACACTATCATCATACTTGAAGGTTTACATAGCTTGACCCCACTATTGATGTCGATACACCCTTGCTCTTTTCAGAGAAGGGGGTATTTCTTATAAGACCAGTCTCTTATCTGGCCCTATCCTGGTATCATCTGATACACCTTTGTGTCCAGGAAAGTCTTTATTTTAATAACATCCAAACTTCTCGCGACAGACATGATAGTTGCGCTGAGTGTGTACATATGAACCTGACTATTTCGGAACAATTCTAATGGTGAAACTCTTGATTTCTGCAAGAACGTTTAGTATCATTCATGGATTTTGTTTATTTACTTACTTACTTACTTAGTCGTTCCCCTTCTACCGTGAGGTGTAGAGGTTTGGAAGAGAGAGCAGGGAACATTTTGGTAAATTATGGGACTTTATTGGTAATTTTCTTGTATAGATTGCAATTAGGTCCACTACTACACTTAGGTTATTACTGACATAGTTAATTATTATTATTATATTTGACTTCAGACATTGACGTAACCATATATTATATGACTTTCACTGGCACGAGAGGTTTCGGAGGTGCATTGTTGGCCGTCCTTTTGGGGAAAACCGATAGTTTTCTCTTGAGGGGGGAGGGGGGGAGAACGCGGGAGGGGGCGGTGGGGGGGGGGTTTATAATGTCACACCTCTTTTTGTGCACTTCAATATTTTTATTATTTTGGAACGCTGCGGTGTTCAACTAGTGTGTCGCGGGAACAGATGTTGTGAACTGAATTTATGATGTGTGTTATGAGTGTGAGCGTGATTTGGGTAAGTATGTGGGAAGAATGCAGGTGGTGAATTGGGGGAAAGTGTAGAGTTATGTTTGGCAGTCAGTGGACGGGTGAGAAGTGTATCCAGCCGGTATGGCTGTGTTGGATGTGTATTTTTCTTGATATTCTATGTCCGCCAGTGTGTATGCATAGAAGGAACGTGTTTATGCATATGTATACCTGATATTTATTATGTGCCAGGAAGTAATTTAACGATGTGTACGAGTAAGGAATAGATATTCATATAGCGGACCAGTAACAGACAGACTGTACTGAGAGGTGACGAAAATACTGTTACTAGTGTGTATTCCCCATACATGAACGTTGATGGCCCTATGTGGGTGGGCTTTGAAATTTAGGTGATCTTGAATTGTTCATCGTGTGCGGATTGGATGTAGATGTCAATAAATTATATATCTGTCAGCTGTGCTCATACAGTTGTGTGCAGGTTTTCATTATGGCATTGGTATGGGGCATGACCAAGCTTCAGCGGTACTTACTGGGTGCACAGTTTGTCCTGCAAACGGCCCAAAAATCATTGACATATTTGCAAACTGCCAAGTTTCCAAACCAGCGTGTAGCCAGATATGCTCTCCTTCTTCAATCTTATGATTATAAAATTCTTCCTATGAGCGGTAGGAGGAATGTTTTGGATGAGACACGTTTTCCAGATGTGACATACATGATTAGGACAGTAACTTTGCATGGACATGATACACGGAGTGATAGTTGCGCTGAGTGTGTACTTTTGAACCTGACTATTTCGGAACAATGCTAATGGTGAAACTCTTGATTTCTGCAAGAGCGTTTAGTATCATTCATGGATTATGTTTATTTACTTACAAGGGAACATTTTGGTAAATTATGGGACTTTATTGGTAATTTTCTTGAATAGATTGCATTAGGTCCACTACTACACTTAGGTTACTACTGACATAATGTGACTATTATTATTATGTTTGACTTCAGAAATTGACGTAACCAAATATGATATGACAGACTGTCACGAGAGGTTTCGGAGGTGTATTGTTGGCCGTCCTTCTTAGGAAAACCGGTAGTTTTCTCTTGAAAAGGGGGGGGGGGGGGGGGGGGGTAATAATTTTACACCTCTTTTTGTGCACCTCAATGTTTTCATTATTTTGAAACGCTGCGGTGTTCAACTAGTGTGTCGCGAAAACAGATGTTGTGAATTGAGTTTTTGGAGTGTATTATGATTGTGAACGTGATTTGGGTAAGTCCGTGGGAAGAATGCAGTTCGTGAATGGGGGGAAAGTGTTGGGTTATGTTTGTCAGTCAATGGACGGGTGAGAAGTGTATCCAGCCGGTATGGTTGTGCTGAATATTTTTCCTGATATTCTATGTCCGCCAGTGTGTACGCATACAAGGAAAGTGTTTATTCAAATGTATACCTGGTATTTATTATGTGCCAGGAAGTAATTTAACGATGTGTACGAGTAAGGAATAGATATTCATATAGCGGACTAGTAACAGACAGACTGTACTAAGAGGTGACGAAAATATTGTTACTACTGTGTATTCCACATACATGAACGATGATGGCCCGATGTGGGTGGGCTTTGAAATTTGGGCGATCATGCATTTTTCCTCTTGAATGGAGTAAGATATATTCATCGTGAATGGAGTACATATTGGATGTAGTTATCAATAAATTATATAACTGTCAGCAGTGTTCATCTAACATCATTTTGACCTGTGCTTGTGTGCAGTTCCACTGATAGATGAAGTAACATTTCCCCTAGAGATATTGCTTGACCACTTTTCTACCCGCTCCACAAAATATTCACATAAGGGAACGGCACAGCAGCATAATGCTTCTACTTGGACATTATCAGATTTCGAATTTCATTTTTCTAAAATTTAACTTCCAATTATTTTAACAATTAAAAGAATATCGAACAGAGAGTTTTCTTTATTTTAAAGTACCCACAAATTAGTGTATTTAATTTAGTATATATCACTGTAATTTTTTTATTCAGATCCGGGGTCAGATAAGTGTGCCACATATTTTTAGAAAATTGAAAAGTGTGCTGTGAACACAAAAAGGTTGAGAAACACTGATCTAGAGCAAGACCTTCAACCTATATTGCAGTGTATTGTCATTGAGGACAGTCACATACTTTAAGGGAGCCGCGCTAGCGTAGTGGTTACAACACCGCTCTGGCGACCGGGTGATACAGGATCAAACCCGGGCGACGGCATTTGAGGATTTTTCGTCGACCGGGATTTGGACTGGATTAACTCGAGACCTGGCGAGGACATTTGAAGGAGTGTCGTCGATCAGGGACTGGCGGCTCCTGAGCCGACCCAGCTGCAATGGGTACCTCCGAAATCGGCGAGTATTTGCCTGAATGGCGAGGGACACCTGTCTCTGTACAAGAAATAAAGGGATACTCACGTAAAATCAATGTCAGGTTAGTAATAACCTGAGATTTCGCCTCGAGTATTAGCGGGCGAACGATAAAAAAAAAAAAAAAAAAAAAAAAAAGTGACTTTTATATTATGATGATAAAACAGTTTTGAATAAAAGATCAGACAAGAGACTTTAGTGAAAAAGGAACATTGGATGAACTTTTTAGGTTGTATTGAAGATTCCAGTGACGTACGTCTAGTTTGACAAGTGAATTCTCCCTGATATGATGGATGATTTAAAGGGACTTTTAGCTTTTCATAACATTAGAACCCCTGAACATTTGTTGTAACTTTTCGTTTGCCAGAACTCATTCCACCGGGACTCATTTAGTAGGCGGCACGAGATCAAAGAGACGAACTGAGGGATTTTAGGGGAGACTATCGGCGCTATCAAAGACAGTAGTGGTCCCTGATACGAGACGCAGTTGCTTGCCGCTATTTTCGCGTCTCGGTGTCAATCGCAACCGAGCGAACGGGGGAAAGCGAAACGGGCAGCAGCGAGCGGATACGAAGACCAGGGGGCGGTTTCTTCTCTTGATTTGGCGGTCAGATCCCCAAAAGTTCGTGAGATCAAATAAGTTGTCAAGTTTATCATGTCCCACTCATCTTACATTCCATTTTAGCTAAATAGACCATTAGAACTAGACACGTTATCACTCGCTGGCCAGACTTTTACAGAAGCACTAGCTTTATTGAAATCTGGTTATAGATTTTCCCCTGGATTTTATATATGTATTTGCAGCGTTTTCTATTCTGTGCAGAGCGGTAATATATATTGTGTAAAGTGATCAGTGGTCTAGTTCAGTCATTCTATTTCAAGGGATTTTGTGTTAATTTAAATCTATTAAATTAAACCATCTCAATAGTTCCAGTGGTAAATATAATGATCTATCTATTATATTATTTCAAAAGATAATAGATGCTTAAATTAACTTTTAAAGTCGCGAAGGAATTTATAATTAATAAATTCAGTTAAGTCCTAGTTTTATAGATGTGGGTTTTTAACCACTAGAATTCGCGCAGTGTTTATTAAATACATAATTAAATACTCGAGTGTATTATAGGCTTAACGGGAAATTCATCGCGCTTTAGAAGGTTATTTGTTTTCGGTATATTACATGTCTTTTTTTTCTTTCACACAGAGTGATCGTACCTGCGATCCCAGCATTAAGAAAGCAATAAAGAAATCAATCTAAGCAAGGCAAAGCATAAACAGTGTGTAGAGTTCCCCTGACGCAGAACTTGTTGAGACTGTGTAAATTTTTAATCTTTGAGGCGATTCTATGTTTGGAATTCCGCTATCTAACTTATAGCAAAGAAAGCACACCCAAAGACAAATTTAACACACCATCAAACAACTTAAGTCGTAACGGGAAGAAGAACACTGGCCCGAGCTTTGTTAGTTTACTGACACAGAGAGATAATTCATAATTTCCTGAACAGTGATGTGACTAGTTTCTCACTGGACTTAAACCATACCTCACGGATAAAGTGTACCAGCACGCGTAAGAATTTTATTATCAGCGGCATAGTCAAATAGTCCACACCATCCTCACCCCGGTATCACAGATCGTGCCCTCCCATAGAAACTGTTATTAAGAAAAGAGACACAACTACAGATTCATTTTCCAGCGATTACGGGATCCTTTTATGTGCTGACCGCCTATCCGCTAATCTGGGGCTAGAACTTGAACAAACACTCATACATTTAGTTTAAGGTGTAACTGCTGTTGTGTTATTCTATGGAGTGCAAGATTTTTTCACAATCGGTAAGTGAGAGCAAGATGAGTGAAGGCCTTTGCTAGCGCGTGTATGAATGACAGGAAATTAATTCTTTTTGTGTGACCATTTTGTTAACTTGCTTACCTGGTAATATATATCTTTTCTGTATACCCTACATTGTTCCTTTAAGTGGGATAGTTGATAATTTGTTAACTCTGTTTAAAACCACCTCCTTTCCATTTGCTTAGTAAAGGGAAGAACAGCTGGGAAGAACAGGTTTTTTCTATCACCTATACCTAATTTTGTAACACCTCTTTCAGAGTAATTAACTTCACTGTTAGGTTAACGTACCTATGTCCCTGATATTATCTATCTTTGGACTGGGTTTATCTTTGTCTAATAAGCGGGAAGGGCTTAGTCGATACCAATCTTCTTCACCCCTTCCAAACTTGTTATTTGCATTTGTGTACTTATGATAATTTATGTAATATCTGATATTTTTAGTGATTGATGTTTAAAGTGAATAAAATCACATAAACTCATTTAGTTCTGTGTGTTGGATATACCCAAAGCCCAACTTTTCCCCTTATTCGTTTAATATAGTTTGTATCAACGTCGCCTGTGTGTGTGAAAAAAAACACCAAATCGGTGTGCGCGCAGATGCGGGTCTGGAAAACTGGCAACTAATTGGTTGACCAGGAGAGTGAAAGAGAAGATTGAGAGAAACGATTTGTCGTAAATAAGTCTGTCTTTACTCTCCTCCAGCTCGCTGTGAAGCAACTATTAAATCTCTACATTTTCTATCACTGAGCTTTCCATCATCATTTTTCACTCTAAACCGGACCACTATTTCTACGACTCTTTTCTCTCAAAATAAATTTACGACAATTCCAGTAATTGGTTATTGAATAAACACTCATTTAATTTTGTAATTACATGTTATTCATTCTCCTCCAGCTCGCTGTGAAGCAACTATTAAATCTCTACATTTTCTATCACTGAGCTTTCCATCATCATTTTTCACTCTAAACCGGACCACTATTTCTACGACTCTTTTCTCTCAAAATAAATTTATGACAATTCCAGAAAAGACTTTCTTTTAATTGGTTATTGAATATCAATCACTCAACACTCATTTAATTTTGTAATTACATGTTATTCATTCAATTTCATCATTTCACCATTCATATTGCACAAGAAGAACAAAAAATAGATGTAAATAGTAAATAATTCATTAATTGTTCATAAGTTTATATTGTTGAATTTTGAGTTTTACTGAATTGTTTCATTATCATAGATTGTTACATCGCGAAGGTGGCCCCTTAGGCTCTAACTTATATCTAATCACTATCTAAAGTAGAGACCTTCACAGCCGTGACTATCCTGTGATACATGTGCTCTTTTTTTACACTGGGACAACACTCTTTTCAGACATAATTCAATGTCTGTTCTTACAGTAACTACTACTGACACTGCAATCATAAAAACCTTTCGCTACAGCCACCTTAAGGAGCAGTAACAGCCTCGACCTCCATTCTCATGCTGGAAGTTGTTATCTTGTAAGCCCCGCTATGTTCCGCTACGATTCTGCCCTGTATCCAAGAAGAGAAGCTCCAGCCTGATTTCTCACCACTGATCACAGACCCATCGGTATACACAATGGCATTATTATCCCCGGCATGATCATGTATCAGTTGATTAATTTCCAGTTCTACTTTTCCGTTGCCCCAAGTTCTGCACTCTCTGCTAAGGATGATGATGACTTGCTGGTAGTTAATCCAGTTCCCATCTGACATATTTCACGCTACCCCTTTGAATATATTTTCAAATCTGGCCACTTGCTTGAATTTTGTCTCTGCCTGTGCCATACATGACATCAATCTCTTTATTCTTGCTTCCATAATGTCAGCTATATTTCCATGCAAGGGGTGCTTGGGCCGTCGCATGTCTGTATCTAATCGACAGCACTCCAAGCATGCACCGCATTGCCACAATGGGGGTATCTCGCGTACAGCCCAAGACTAAACGCATCCCTTCATTTTCAATGTGTTCTAGTCGTTCACATTGTGTTACTGACAACGTGAGTATTCCCAGTCCATACTCAATGACCGATATGACTAGCTGATGATAAAGAAGAAATAGTAATCTCTGCTCCAGACGCGCCGCGGCCATTATTTTCAGGACTGCTAGATGTCTTTTGCATTTCTGTGTAATTTTTTTCAACATGGTACTTATACGAGAGCCCGCGATGGAATGTGACTCCAAGGTATTTTAGCATGTCGTGCCTTTCAATGTACTGTCCATTGAGAGTAAGATTTAGGAGGTCGGTTTTCACAACGGAGTTGTTCAAGGAGCACAACATCACGCAGGCCGTGTTGGGATTGAATTTATAATCAGTTTCCTCGCACCATTTAGACACTTCCTGTAGTGTCATGTTTATGCTATTAACCATTTCTTGTCGGTCAGAACCAGTTCTGTAAATGAGAATATCATCATCAAACGTCAGTGTTCGTCCCAAAAAAGTTGGCTAAATGGTGGCTACCTTTGCTGTATAGTGTCACGAGAGGGTAGATGTTTATTGAATTTATAAGATATTCTGGACACAAAGTTGTATCAGGTGATACCAGGACAGTGCCAGATAAGAGTTTGGTCTTATACGTAATGCCCCCTTCTCTGAAAAGAGTAACGGTGTATAGATATCAAAGGTAGGATCAAGCTGTATAAGTTCCTAGAGAAGATGGTAACATATTACTCTAAGTTCCTACTTGCCCCTCCCCAGATCCTCCTCTGTTAATTTTGTTATTATTATTAACTCTGCTAGGGGTATTAACTAATCTATCTACCAAAAAGAACTGTAACTTAACTTAAATAATTTAAGTAAGTCTGCTGGTAAATATTTACAATTTATTTTTACAGATTTTCTTTTCTGTTTGGAAATTCTTCAAGAAAATAAAATTATTTTCCTACAATCCAGGTAGAGTCTATGTTCCCCAGAGGGTTTCCTCAGGAAAACCACACTGGAGAGATAATATGATTCAAATGGGGAAATGACATTTTCCTGCACCAAGAAATGAATTCTCCCTTTAAAGTTGCTATATATTATTTCAATCCATGTCCATATCAATACTTTCAACGGACCGTGTAGGGGCCGGCCAACTACCAATGTTGCCGGAACCCTTTTTAATGCAAATTCAAATGGCAGTATACTGGAGTTGGCTGTGCACCCGTCAATTGGTTCATACAGCCCAATCGTCCACTACCTATTTTTCTGGGGATTCCTCGTAGTTTCGATATCAAATATGGCTGACTAACCACAGTTCTATTTATATCCAGTTTCTGGTGTTCCGAACAACATTTTGTAGGTATGGGATGGGTTGTATCCCCTCTTTGTACAATACGGATAGTCGCCATGGTAACTGGTTTCCTGGAAGACTTTTTGTGAGAAGGTGCCATCCTATCCACTATGTCTACCTGTTTATTTTTATTTTCAGGCCTAAGTCCACCCCAATGCTTTCCTAGGTCCTGTTGATTTTCCCAACGTGTGGTGTCTTCCTTGCTACATTGTGCACAGGCAGTCACATACCGAGCTATGTCTTCAGCGATGCCTGACCAATAGTGATGCTCTGATGTCCTTTGACAAGTGGTACCAATTTTCATATGTCCAACGTCTGCTACAACATGTGCTAGTTCCATAACCTTGTCCCTATATGAAAATGGCAGTACTAGCTGTTCATGCTCATTGGGTCCTGTCCCAGCTTTCCTGTACAGCAATCCATCATTCATATAAAACAGTCCTTTCTTTGGGGGGTTATGACTGTTTGGCAACTTGCCAAAGCAAGGTTTTAATGTGCTATCTTTAACTTTGGCCTTTTTCATCTTTTTCGAAGAAATGTTTAGTGGACTCCCCTCCTCCTTCCTAGGGATAGACCTGGTCTGGAGTGTTGCCAAGATTACAGTTTTCTAGGTTCACCCGAGAAGACATATCTACTTCCTATAACCAGCGGGTACATAGGATCATCACTTACTGCTGCACTTATCACTCCTTCCACGTAGCGAGTCCTGACATTGCTCCTTTCTGTGGGAAGTGTCATGGTGGCTGTTCCTTTTAATGCCCGTTGTATCTCTACGTTTTCAGTGGTGTATTTATCAGGGTGCACCAAGGATGCACTCACGACTGAGCCAAATTCCAATTCTGAATCATAAAGGCACAATAGTTTCGTGCCGTTACATGTTACTTCTTTACAGGTGGGGGATAATGAAGATCTATCTGACTGGCTGTCAGTTCCTTCCTTCCTTTGTCCCCTGTTATCATACATGCAGTGTAATATAGAGGGATTTTTTTTCCACAGTCCAAAGTATTGTGCTTGTTCATTTTCCAAATTTTTCGACTCTTCTCTCCCTGTTTATAGGGTTTCGTATCTTGTACCTGAGGGTTCTTGTCTCTCTGGGCAAATTTAGGTTTGTCATAACCTTGTTTGTATCTGTGTTGTTGGTCCCTATTGTCAAACTTTTTCTGGTTTTGTGGTGGCCTACTACTTTCTCCTTCCTTCCTCTTTACTCCAGCTATTTCTTTCTGAGCTGCCTGATATCTCTCAGCAACTGTTAAAATCTCCCCCAATCTCTCCGCACCTTGCTCCATTAGACATTTTCTCATGTCTGGAGGCATTGACTCTCTCACTTGTTCTATCATGACCATTTCTTTTAGGTCTTGACATTTTCCCAGAGTAGTCCACTTCTCCAAGTAGGTTTCTAATCTAGCAGAGAATTGGTAGTAGGTTTCTCCAGAAAGTAGCTTAGCAGTTCTGAATTTCTTCCTATAGAATTCTGAGTTCTTTTCATAGCAAATCAGCAAAGACTGCTTCACAATTTCATAATCATCCTGGTCTTCTTTTCCGAGTTTTGCATAAACTTCATAAGAAACTCCTCTCAGCCCTTGTGATAGCTTAAGGCTCCATTTCTCCTTCTCTAAGCCATAATTAGTGGCCAACCTCTCATGTCTACTTAGATAAGACTCAATTTCATCCTCTTTCTCCACAAATGGATCCAAGTGAAAATTTATGGCTCCATTTGAGGGCGCCTTGAGTTGCACTAATGTCAGAGGCAGTTGGACTACTTCCACTACTTGTAACATTTCCTTAAGGTTCAAGCTCTTTCATTCTCAATTCATGTTCTCTTTGCAACCTCTTTTTCTCAGCCTTCAGGTTCTTAGCTTCCATATCAGCTTCGATTTGTAATCTCTTAGCTTCAGCTTCAGAACTAGTTTCTTAGCCTCTCTATCAGCTTCTAGTTTCTTAGCCTCCCTATCAGCTTCTAGTTTTTTAGCATCCCTATCAGCTTTTATTTGTAACCTCATTTCCGTTTCCAACTTCTTATCTTCTCTTTCAATAAACTTGTTACACTCATAGTGACATACTGAATAAGAGCCTCCCCACTTAACCCAAACTCCTTTGCCGACTGCACTGTAGCAGATCGAAACTTTACCAAGTCTGCCATACTCATACAATAATAACATGCAGACACTCAAACACTCTTATTACCAATCAAACACTAATTAATTAAAAGACTACTGTCAGTGTATCCAGTCTTCACAACTTTGGTTTGCACTCAATGGTACTACAAAGTGCTTTATTTAGTTTTAGTTTTTACTAAATTTTTTATTTATTATTAAAATTATTTTGCAACTGTTAACTCAGAAGATATAATAAGTGATATTATAAGCCTGAATGTCTCAAAGAAAAGACCCCAGGGTAGTAAATCAATCCCAGGACTGAGACCCCAGTGTCACGAGAGGGTAGATGTTTACTGAATTTATAAGATATCCTGGACACAAAGCTGTCTCAGGTGATACCAGGATAGTGCCAGATAAGAGTCTGGTCTTATAAGTAATACCCCCTTCTCTGAAAAGAGTAAGGATGTATATATATTAAAGGTAGGATCACGCTGTATAATTTCCTAGAGAAGATGGTAATATATTACTCTAAGTTCCTACTTGCCCCTCCCCAGATCCTCCTCTGTTAATGTTATTATTATTATTATTATTATTAACTCTGCTAGGGGTATTAACTAATCTATCTACCAACAAGAACTGTAACTTAACTTAAATAATTTAAGTAAGTCTGCTGGTAAATATTTACAATTTATTTTTACAGATTTTCTTTTTTGTTTGGAAATTTTTCAAGAAAATCAAATTTTAAATACATCATTTAAATAAATAAACATTTGAAAATAGTTCTAAATTAGCACAAGTCACTCAAGTTGTAGCAAGTCCTTCGCTCTTGGTTGAACTAGCTGTTTGTAGAATATCTATGTCTTTATAACACTTTTATTTCACTGTCATGTGATTTAGGCTATCACTGACTATACTTATGCCCACCAAAAGTCATCATAAAATGTGTCTTTATCAGAATCTTGTTTTTAATATAGTGGTGTCATCAGGATACTCTGACCAGTAGCCTTGTTTGACCACTTATCTTGGTGTATTGAAGTCTGTCACACTCAATACATGGAAGGAAAAGTCACATGAAGTTCCTCCAGGCAGTGGATACTGGGTAACTGGCCCTATAGACAACAAGGGCTCTGACACCACAGGGTCCAGCAGTAGTGGCTGACTCTTTAAAGTGGGTGTGGTTGACATAATAAAACCTGAAACATATTGGATTAACCACTATATTCTCTATTATTATCCCTTATTACAGATGTAGGGGATGTGAGACAGTTTTCAGACAAGGTGCTAACAGACGCACAAGGCACAATAGCAGTAACAACCAAATCCAGTTCGCTGGGAATACAATTTTCCTCTAAATCCTTAGTTAGAGCCATTTGTTCGTGATCCGCTTCCATACAATGATTAGGTCTTTTATAAAATACTAAGTAATAGCTTAAACAAAACATTGATACAATTCCTTTCATCCGTTCCTTTGTTCCTGTTGTCTGTCCCATTCCATCAAGAAATAATTCTTTAAATGCTTTTCCAAAACTATAGACACAGTTTTCTGCTTCCAGTCGTAATTTATTTAAATATACACAGGTTGGTAAGTCCTGCAGAAATTTACACAGTAGTTCAAACACATCTACACACTTCCTAACGCACAAGTGAATTAATTAACTAGAATTATACATGTATTTTAAAAAATTCTTTCCTACCCTCAAGTACATACAGTCGAGCTGTTTATGGTCACGCAGTATGCTCTCAGATGCAAAAGCCAAAGAAGTCTCTCTCTGACAGAACTCGCGCTCTCGCTGCATTTGAAATTTTAGTATGGCCTATTTCCATTTAGGGCACGTCCTATATATAGGCCAAGGCCGGACGACAGAGAAGATTTTTCTGCTAATGTGTGTTTTGTGTTCCGAAATGCAGGTACACATTGTCCAGCTGTACAAATCTGAAAAACTAGTAATCTACATATCCTACTTATTCCTGGACCGATCTCCTTCATCTTAGGCTTAAATTACACCCTGAATTATTCTTTATCTATCTGGATAATAGTCTTTTTCTATTTTACTACTGTCTTTTCCAATGCGTAGCCTAAACAACAAAATTTTTGACTTGCCTTATGTCTCGATGCAGTCCATTCGAGTTTTCTTCCTTCCTACCTTACTTCCCGTGGAAATCTTTGCACACAATATCAGATGAACATTCCTATTACAGCATTCTTGATCTCTGCCATGTTGTACTTCGCTCCTAAGTCTGTAGCTTGCCTCCAATTGAACCAAGGTTACACAGATCTAAGCTCGCCATTGTTTAAGCAGTACGTTGTAAACACGATACATGCAGATGCGATTCCATTGGTTCGTCAAGGATATACTGTCATAAAGTATGGCGCACTGTTTTGGTCAGAATGCCGTTTTTGTGAATTCGATTTCACGATATACGATATGTATATCTATATATATATATATATATATATATATATATATATATATATATATATATATATATATATATATATATATATATATATATTAAACGGCACCGGTGATAGTGGAGAACACTGGGGTAAACCCGGGCAAATGGGCATTGGGTCTGATGTCCACGTTCGTAAGTGAATCGCCACTGATCTCTCAGTTAAGGCAGCTGCTATCCATCTTGTAATCCAATTTTTAATACGGCAAGCCATTACACAGTTTATTAATGTTGCAAAGTTCACAAAGTTATACGCATCCTCTAAGTCAATTGCTACAGCAACCATTTCTCGCTTATCCTGGAACCCCTCAGACACATCATAAGCAAACGTTCTAGCGTACCCCATGTTACTATTGTGATCCTATAGCTCCCTAGTGTATCAGGTTGGATCTGTGCATTTTCGAGGCGATTCATTATTGTTCGTGCTACTATCTTTTCTAGTAGGTTACCGTAGACATTCTGCATTGTGATAATTCTATAGCTGCTGAGAAATTTGTAGTCTTTACCGGGTTTAGGAAGTCGCCGTAGGTAACTATGCAGCCAGTCTTCTGGCACCACGACATTCTGTATACTGTTGTTGTAATCACTCACCACATTCTTCATGCCTGTGTCATCGAGCTGTTTAATGTGGTGATACAGTACATCATCAGGACCCGGGGCAGTGTTGCTACTGGATTCTAAAGTGCACGTAACGTCTTTTTCGGATATGAGGTTGCAATATATGTCGCCTCTTCTATATCTTCCCAGGATACGGTTTTTAATTTTGTTGGCGGGCAGCTTTATCACCTTTAAATGTCTCATTAATGTGGAACTATGACAAAATCACTAATTTGGAACAAGATCCTTAATGAGGAACTGATGACAAGATCAATAACGTGGAACTGATGACTAGATCACTAATGTGGAACTGATTATCATGATTCGTCAAAAATATTCTGTGAATTAACAAGTAATCTCCCTTTTCATGACACGATTCATAGTGGAAAATCCATTGGATATGAATATAACCTTTTACGGCTTTGTTATCACAGAAATTAGCACACTTGATTATTCGTAATTTTGTTCGAAATTGGATTATATTTGAGAAATGTATATCAGTGCTAGTAAGAAGTGACAGGAATATCGTTTGGAATCACTCCAGGATATTATTGTGGAGATATTGGAAAGTTTGCTACAAAAGTTGCACAAATCGGTCTCGCGTGCTGAAAAAGTCGAGTCAGAAAAGAAATTACCCAGAATGCCTTATGAGACGTTCACTTAGCCACTATATCAAGAAGGGGTGAAATTCAAATCATACACACATCAGGACATGGAGTCAAATCTGGAGTCATGCTTATATGACCACCAGCTATGTACAGTGCTACAGTATATGTACGTGGAAGTGAACCTATGTCTGTGAGACTAATTACATCCTCATTGACTTTTGAAATCATCCACACACTTCCAGGGATTCCACTTGTGGTGAAACTTGTTGAGAACCCAGCATTGCACACTAAGCTTGGAGAAGTCACTTGAGCTCCAGGCGTAATATTTTGGCTTTGACTTGGTTGACTGCATGCAGAAAGATCTCACTGTGGACCCGGTGATAGGCAGGGGAAGCTGAGAAGTGGCTCTGTGAAGGACGGGAAAATTCTTTGGGAAAGCCCAGAACCAGAGAACAGAATTATATCTCTGCATAGTTGGAGAGCCCCCTTGGATGGCGGGGAATACACTATGTGTCACGCACTTCTTATTCCTAGCTTGGGACTACATGTGATGATCCGTTAAATGCAAGCCAAGCTGAAGAAACTAGATTTTATGACTTCGACGTTTCGGAATGGCAGAAAAGCCACAGGACAAAACTCGATCTACAGTGTAGATAATACCAAGGGGTCTTCAACTTGGTATTGGCTGCTAAGTAGCGAGCAGCTCAGCAGCCCTAGTTTCACAACAACAGCAAGAACAACAAAACACACATCACGAAAATAAGTCGACGAAGGTGACACCTGTATGAGAACTAGATCTTACTGACAAGATCGAAAGCCGCCACAGTGTAATATAAGATAGAAGAATACTTCCATTGTGAGCAATCAAACTTCTAAACAGCTGCAGTCTGCTTAGTGCTTGTGTAATTGAGGATATGTTTTGTTATTCTCAGGGGAAAAAAACATTTGGTGTGAAAAATTACTGTACATTTACAAACTGGTCGTATATATTGTGCTTGATTTTTCATGTTATAATTTTGCATTGATGTGTAATATATGACTGACACTTCTTGTCTATATTCTTCCTTATGCCTGTGTGAAGCTTGGTTTCACCACAAATATCACTACAATCCCATACAGCAGTGGCGTAGCTAGAGTCCTTGTCAAGACTGGTATCCACTAACAAATAAAGCTATCAGCCCTTTTCAGAGCTGCCTTTTAATGCTGAACTCAAATAGTTCACCCATTCCCTTTTCCCCGTTTCTGTACTTACTGGGCACCTTTTGTCTGTATGGTGAAAATAAGGTATTAATGATGTACTATATCATGTACGACGTACTCTCTTGATGAACTCTACCTCACATAAAATGAAGTTTCTGACCACAGCGGCAAATCATCATCAAAGGGGGCGCCTTCACTGAACAGGTACCATACACTGGGCTTGTTTTGTTTCAGGTTTCAATCAGTGTGTACCACGTTGTAGTGAAATTGACAGAGATACAACGGTAAAATACCTCCAGGGATAACATTTGGGGATAAAAACATAATGCGTAAGCTGCGAATAGTACATGATCGCCTAGACCGCGGGTCATCATCCTCCATAAAAATTGACTTGCTAGGCAGGAGGGGAACGGCGGATCAAAAAGGAAAAAAATATGACTGGAAAGATTGCGTGAGACTAGAAAGGCTAAGGAGACGCAATTGGGGGGGAAACGGAGAAAAGTCACGTTTCCCAAGTTGACATAAAAAGTAAGCAACTCGACAGAAGGGACCATAGATATGTTACGCCACAGTCATTTATTGGACGCTTTTGCGCGATACCAAGCCCTTGATTTGAATTCAGCGGCTAAACGCAGATGTTAGGAATATTACAAAAATTAAAAAGTATTTTTTTCTTAATATTAATGTTAGGAATATAAAAATTAGCTGGCCGGATGGCCTATTCTGAGCAGTGAACTAATATGTTCTTAATTTTACAGACGGATAGATAATATTGAAGATAATGACAAAAGACAGTGTAGTTTACATCATCGACAGACTGTATTGAATCTAAAAGTGTCGCTATTTTGCACAAAAAAACACGACCTTGAGACGCAGGTGTTCAAATCTACGTAGTATGGAAGAGAGGGACATTGGTGGTAGCTGTGTCTAAATATAACTTTTAACGACAAAATTTTGGAGGGGAGAGAAAGGTTGGTTCAAAAATCAAGTACATTTTGTTGAAACACAAGTAGAGACGGACAGACTAACAGATAACCATCCATACTTGACTGAAGCATGACTGAAATGACTTTAGGGTAGGAAATTCAAATAAACCTAGGCAGTGATTGGCCACAGACAAGCATATTGTCGGCGCTTAGACGCGGATTTGGGGTCATTTCTCAATAGTTGTTCAGTGATAGACACAGATTTTAAAGTGTGGTGATTTCCATATGAAAGAACGTGAAAGAAGTTTAGGGACGCCATACTATAGCCAGCAGCTCAGCTGAGTTTTGCTAGCAATTCTGTGTTATTTATTCATAATCTGGTAAGATTGAAATTATTTCCTTATATATTTTGAATATTGTTTCATGTTTGAGTGATTTGATACTGCCATATCGAAATCTAGCCTTACAAACAAGTAGGGATTTGCTCTAGACCCCCCGCCCAAGTCAGGGTCTAGGGACCAACAATGTACATAAACTCCAGCAAGGGTTAGGCAAGACAGATCAAGTGTTGAGAATAATGAAACATATTACCTATCCTCTTTTAGGGCAGACAACTAATAAATATTTTTCAGAATCTATAGTCTGGGAGGATCTATCTGATGTAAACCCACCATGGTAAATGTGCTGTTTGGTCAGAGAGATCTGACCTGTCTGTATGATGTGGTTGTTGTGTCAGTGTTGTGTCCAGACGTGGGTAGAGAATAGATTTTGACACATGGCCCATACTTTGATTGCAGAGCTGTGAGTTTCTGTTGTCAACCAAGCAGTGTCTATTCAGTTGGTGACTTTACTCGAGTGTATCTGTGCAGTACTTGTGACAGAGACCACCATTATTGCCCGCCAGCACGGAGAGGTGGGACCACCTGATTTCAGCACCAGAGCTACAACTACAAGATGAGTGAGCCTCTGGTCTGCTGGACATTCACCAACGCTGTGTAGTTACTAATACCCCCATAAAAATTCCCACCATTTTCTGGACACTGTGTAGTCAATATAGACAGGTGTGATGAGGCCACCCCAACAGCACAAACAGTAACTATCCTCCCAAGTAGATGACTACTAGAACATTTTAATAAAACTAACTGGTATAGTACATATATATGTACACTATTGCATTTATGATATAATATTCCATGCATTTCTTTTCATAATCTCTAAATCCTTTTAAGTTCTGGTCAACCTAAAAAATTGATCCAGAACAAAATAAATGTAATATAATTCTATCAAAAAATCTTACACACGTGAGTTAGTTCAGTGTATTTTAACATTTATTAATATTATTAGTCTTGTTAAATATCTGTGGGTATATCTATAACCTATTACACCACACTACATATCATAACCCTAGACACTTTACGTAGCCACATTCATTAAAAAAAATTAAGTGTGAGGTCGTAGTGGTAGCAAGAAAGGCCTTCTGACAATTCTCAACTACATTTTATCTCAGGAGCCTTCACAGCTGGCCTCATACAATTACATTTAGTATATCAACATCATACAATACCATCAACACCACTACATAAATTGGGGTCTTGTCCAGGGATAATTAGCCCAACAGTAATATTAGGATCTCCTGGTGGGAGAAATCAAAGTAGGGAAATAAATTGTAAAATTCCCTTTAACATTAAAAGTGTCCCTGCAGATAAAAGTTGGTGAATCTTCACAGCCAGTAATAATTAATTAGTTAACTGGTTAGTTAGAATTGGTTAGACTATAGTCATAAGAAGTACTTAGTGTATTTACTGGTTAGAGATTTAGCTTGTATATTAGTATATTGTCTAAAAAGTATGGCGGAGCTGGCAAAATTTAGATCAGCTGCTGTGCTCACCGCGAAGGAGATGGGAATGGATGGTCAAATTTTAATTCAATACGTAACGGCTGAATGTGATAAATATATTGAACGGGAAGAAAGGAGATTAGAAAAAGAGGCTGAAAGAAAATTAGAGGCTGAAAGGTTAGCTGAAGAAAAGAGGTTACAAATTGAGGCTGAGACAAAGAGGCTGCAGATTGAGGCAGAAGAAAAACGACAGCAAAGGGAGGCAGAAGAAAAACGACAGCAAAGGGAGGCAGAAGAAAAAAGGTTGACTGCCGAAAGGGAGGCAGAAGATAGAAGGTTGCAAAGGGAGCACGAATTACGACTAAGGGAGCTGGAATTACAAGGCCAGGCTCCTGAAAATGGTGCCAGCCCTTTTGCCTCAGATGCTACGCCCAGTCTGGGAGCCTCAAACTCCGCTATGGGGTTTCATTTAGACCATTTTGTTGAAAAAGACGATGACATAGAGGGGTACCTAGGACGTTTTGAGTTATTAGCTACTACATATGGGTTAGAGAGAGAGAGGTGGAGCTTAAAGCTATCACAGGGATTGAGAGGTACTTCTTATGAAGTATTTGCCAAAATGAACAGGGAAGACCAAGACAATTATGACATGTTAAAGCAGGCTTTGTTATTAAGGTACGAGAAGAATGGTGAATTTTATCGTAAGAAATTTAGAAATGCCAAACTGTTGTCTGGGGAGACATACCACCAATTCTCTGCTAGACTAGAAACCTATTTGGAGAAATGGACGGCTCTGGGGAAGACCCAAGATCTTAAAGAAATGATCATGATTGAGCAATTGAGAGAGTCCATGGCTCCAGACATGAGAAAATTTCTCATGGAACAAGGTGCAGAGAAGTTGGGGGAAATTTTAAATGTTGCTGAGAGGTATCAGGCAGCTCAGGCAGAGGTAAGTGGTGCTAAAAAGAAGCACATAGACAATTTTAAAGCTCCACAGCAATTTAATAGATTTGATAATAGAGAGCAGGGAAATAAAGGTAGGACAAACTTTGAGCGGCCAAGAAATGACTATCGCGACAGAAACTCACAGTTCAATGACCAAAAGTTCAATGAAAGAAAACCGTTGAACCAAGGAAAAGATGGTGTAAATGGTGCAAGAAGGATAACCATAACACCGAATTTTGTAGAAGGAAACCTTCAAACATTGCTGCAATGAAGTCGGGGACGCAAAGATTAAAGGTTAATCCTAAGGGACAACAGGAACCTTATCACCCCCCAGTTTGTGAGGATGTTATTTGTAATGGGGTCACCATAAGGTGCCTTTATGATACAGGTTTGGATTATGATTCAGTTGTGAAGTCTAGCCTAGTGGACCCAAGTCAGTATACCACAGAAACAGTGGAAATACAAGGGGCGACTAAGGACATACCACTCATGACACTTCCCATCGCAAGGATAACGGTGAAAACTCGCTATGTGGAAGGAGAAATCAGAGCAGCAGTGATAGATGAACCAATCTACCCTCTGATATTGGGGTGTAGATACGTCTTCTTGGGGAATCCCGAGAAACCTGTGATCATGGCGACAGTGCAGACCAGGTCACAGAAGAAGGAGGAAGAAGGTGAACCTATAAATGCTCATCCAGAGGAGATGAGGAAGGCGCAGGCTGAGGATAGGACACTCAAGCCATGTTTTAAAAAATTGCCCAAATGCCACACACCTCCGAGCAAGGGGGAATATTTCATGAAGAACAAACTCTTATACAGGAAGACAGGAACTAGATCCACTGGTCACGGACAGTTAGTTCTTCCCAAGATATATAGGGCAAACTTAATAAGGAGCTTACATGTTGGAACAGATGGTGACCATGAGAAAGTCGGTACCATCTGCCAAAAGATTGCTCGAAAATACTATTGGCCCGACGTAAATGTCGATGTTGAAAACTTTGTAGAAGCATGTGGCGTATTTCATGAGGGAACACCCACAAAGGGAAAATATGTGCAGGACCTAGAAACGCCACGGGGCAACTTTAGGCCTGAAAGGAAAACTAATTATACTCGGGTAGACAAAGTGGAATGGGAGCCCCCTTTTCACACCCAGTCTTCACTTGAATGGATTAACATGGCCACTATGCGAAGAGTACAAAGAAGAAATTTTACCCAGGATAAGATGACAATCCCTCGGTCAGACTTATATAAACTGGAAGAACAGAAAAGAGAGCGAAGATCTCTCATAAGCAATCTAAAGTGGGGAGACAAACCCCAGAAAAAAATTGGTAGTGGTCGATTTGTGAGTGATGATTCTAGGAAGAAAAGTCCTCATTATAAAGCTTCTAAGGGACGGGACCAGACGGGTTCCATGAAAAATACGTATGATAAATTAAAGATCCAGATGTAACTTTATTAAGGACCTGGACAGATGAGAAGGCGGAAGAGACTGTTACCTCATCGTATCAATATGTGAACGAACTGACCACTCGTTTGAAAGCTGGATGGAAACTGGCAAATGATAATTTGAAACAAGCCAGGAAGAAACATGCAGCATATTTTAATAGGAAGGCAAAGGACAGGGAACTGGCAGTCGGAGAGAAGGTGCTGCTTCTACTACCCGGAAGCCAGAATAAATTACAAATTGGTTGGCAAGGTCCATATACGGTTCTAGAGAAGGTGTCTAGAACAAACTATAAAATTGACAAAAAGGGGAAGGAAAAAGTTTATCATGTAAACCTGTTAAAGAAGTATCTGGACAGACCACTCCAGGAAAGCACCCCCTTATTGACCTTAGCTATTGCAACCCAGATGCAAAAAGAACCACTCACCTCACATGAATACCCATTACATCCTTGTGAAACAGCAGCACAGGTAAAAGTCAGTAAGCACCTGACTAAAAACCAGAGGGAGAGAGTTCAACAGGTTCTGGAGGAACATACAGATGTATTAACAGATAAACCAGGCCATACAAATTTGCTACAGTATGACATGAAACTGGTAGACTCAAACCCAATCTGTATGAGAGCCTATTCTATTCCGTTCGCGAAGGAGAAGGCATTGAAGGAAGAAATAGAGTATTTGTTGAAGGAGGGGATTATTTCGCACAGTGAATCATCTTTTAGTTCTAGTGTCGTTTTGTTGAGAAAACCGTCTGGGGAACACAGATTGTGCATAGATTACAGGAAACTGAATGCTGTCACAGAAGGACAAGTGGATCCATTACCAGACACAAAACAGTTATTTGCCAGACTGAACAAGGCAAAATACTTTTCAAAGGTGGATCTTAGTAAAGGCTATTACCAGATCCCAGTGAAGCCTGAAGTGAGACCTTATTTGGCTTTTAGCACTTCGGATGGACATTATGAATTCAATATGCTACCATTCGGACTGAAAAATGCTCCGAGTGTGTTTTCAAGGATGATGCGCAAATTGTTGGATCCCCTGAATAACCCATGTATCACGAATTTCATGGATGATATTCTCGTCGCCACAGAGACATTTGAAGAACACATTGAAGCTCTGGAGATGTTGTTTGATAGACTTCGGGAGGCGAACTTAACTGCTAGGCCAACAAAATGTTGTATTGGATGCAAAGAGTTGGAATTCTTGGGACACACTGTATATCAGGGTAATATGACCCCTGATCCTAAGAACTTGGAAAAACTGCAGAGAGCACCTAGGCCACAAACAAAAAAAGACGTGCGATCATTCGTGTCGTTATGCGGATTTTATCAGAAATACATCAAAAATTTTAACGCTATATGTGCTCCTCTGACTGATCTGACTCGCAAGGGACTTCCAGATAAAATTATTTGGACTGCACAATGTGAACTAGCGTTCCAAGAGTTAAAGGAAAAACTCACTAGCAAGCCTATTCTCAAACTGCCTGATTTGACACAGGACTTTGTCTTAAGAACCGATGCAAGTAATGTAGGACTCGGAGGGGCTTTGTTGCAAAGATCAGCTTCACCTGATGGGGAACTTAAACCAGTCGCTTATGCAAGCCGCAAATTGAATAAGGCGGAACAAGGATACTCCACAAGCGAAAAAGAATGTTTAGCGTTAATCTGGGCAATAAAGAAGTTTCAAATCTATCTGTATGGTAGGACTTTTGTGGTGGAGACGGACCATCAGCCTCTCGTGTTCTTGTCTCAGGCTAAGCATGAAAACGCAAGATTGCTGAGGTGGTCTTTGTTGCTTCAACCTTATCAGTTTAGTATCCAATATATCCCAGGCAAATTGAATGTCGGTGCAGATTTCCTCAGTCGGCACCCCTGTGATCAAAATTAGAGTAGTGGCAGACGTGAGGAGTAATTTTACCTATGTGTATCGCTGGTTTTGAAACTTGCCATAGGCATGTTTTCAAGTGGGGAGATGTGTAGTGAAATTGACAGAGATACAACGGTAAAATACCTCCAGGGATAACATTTGGGGATAAAAACATAATGCGTAGGCTGCGAATAGTACATGATCGCCTAGACCGCGGGTCATCATCCTCCATAAAAATTGACTTGCTAGGCAGGAGGGGAACGGCGGATCAAAAAGGAAAAAAATATGACTGGAAAGATTGCGTGAGACTAGAAAGGCTAAGGAGACGCAATTGGGGGGGAAACGGAGAAAAGTCACGTTTCCCAAGTTGACATAAAAAGTAAGCAACTCGACAGAAGGGACCATAGATATGTTACGCCACAGTCATTTATTGGACGCTTTTGCGCGATACCAAGCCCTTGATTTGAATTCAGCGGCTAAACGCAGATGTTAGGAATATTACAAAAATTAAAAAGTATTTTTTTCTTAATATTAATGTTAGGAATATAAAAATTAGCTGGCCGGATGGCCTATTCTGAGCAGTGAACTAATATGTTCTTAATTTTACAGACGGATAGATAATATTGAAGATAATGACAAAAGACAGTGTAGTTTACATCATCGACAGACTGTATTGAATCTAAAAGTGTCGCTATTTTGCACAAAAAAAACACGACCTTGAGACGCAGGTGTTCAAATCTACGTAGTATGGAAGAGAGGGACATTGGTGGTAGCTGTGTCTAAATATAACTTTTAACGACAAAATTTTGGAGGGGAGAGAAAGGTTGGTTCAAAAATCAAGTACATTTTGTTGAAACACAAGTAGAGACGGACAGACTAACAGATAACCATCCATACTTGACTGAAGCATGACTGAAATGACTTTAGGGTAGGAAATTTGAAATTCAAAAAAACCTAGGCAGTGATTGGCCACAGACAAGCATATTGTCGGCGCTTAGACGCGGATTTGGGGTCATTTCTCAATAGTTGTTCAGTGATAGACACAGATTTTAAAGTGTGGTGATTTCCATATGAAAGAAAGTGAAAGAAGTTTAGGGACGCCATACTATAGCCAGCAGCTCAGCTGAGTTTTGCTAGCAATTCTGTGTTATTTATTCATAATCTGGTAAGATTGAAATTATTTTCTTATATATTTTGAATATTGTTTCATGTTTGAGTGATTTGATACTGCCATATCGAAATCTAGCCTTACAAACAAGTAGGGATTTGCTCTAGACCCCCCGCCCAAGTCAGGGTCTAGGGACCAACAATGTACATAAACTCCAGCAAGGGTTAGGCAAGACAGATCAAGTGTTGAGAATAATGAAACATATTACCTATCCTCTTTTAGGGCAGACAACTAATAAATATTTTTCAGAATCTATAGTCTGGGAGGATCTATCTGATGTAAACCCACCATGGTAAATGTGCTGTTTGGTCAGAGAGATCTGACCTGTCTGTATGATGTGGTTGTTGTGTCAGTGTTGTGTCCAGACGTGGGTAGAGAATAGATTTTGACACATGGCCCATACTTTGATTGCAGAGCTGTGAGTTTCTGTTGTCAACCAAGCAGTGTCTATTCAGTTGGTGACTTTACTCGAGTGTATCTGTGCAGTACTTGTGACAGAGACCACCATTATTGCCCGCCAGCACGGAGAGGTGGGACCACCTGATTTCAGCACCAGAGCTACAACTACAAGATGAGTGAGCCTCTGGTCTGCTGGACATTCACCAACGCTGTGTAGTTACTAATACCCCCCATAAAAATTCCCACCATTTTCTGGACACTGTGTAGTCAATATAGACAGGTGTGATGAGGCCACCCCAACAGCACAAACAGTAACTATCCTCCCAAGTAGATGACTACTAGAACATTTTAATAAAACTAACTGGTATAGTACATATATATGTACACTATTGCATTTATGATATAATATTCCATGCATTTCTTTTCATAATCTCTAAATCCTTTTAAGTTCTGGTCAACCTAAAAAATTGATCCACAACAAAATAAATGTAATATAATTCTATCAAAAAATCTTACACACGTGAGTTAGTTCAGTGTATTTTAACATTTATTAATATTATTAGTCTTGTTAAATATCTGTGGGTATATCTATAACCTATTACACCACACTACATATCATAACCCTAGACACTTTACGTAGCCACATTCATTAAAAAAAATTAAGTGTGAGGTCGTAGTGGTAGCAAGAAAGGCCTTCTGACAATTCTCAACTACATTTTATCTCAGGAGCCTTCACAGCTGGCCTCATACAATTACATTTAGTATATCAACATCATACAATACCATCAACACCACTACACACGTGACACTAAAACAGGGCGAAATATTAACAGTGAACCACCACTGCTACATGGCCTCAGCATTGTGTCTTAGGACCAGGAGTCGTAACCATTTCAATCGTAATTTGTGAACTAGTAGACCATCACTGGTACCTGGCCGCAGCATTTTGGCTTGAGAACAAAGAGTTTATCCACGTGATACAAGCTAAGTTCACATAACGAGAACGTACCACTAAATCACATCCAAAAACTGTGTATAATGGCACAAACTATTAGGCATTAATTATTGTTTCTGCATCTCCCGTGCAATTTTGTCGTGTAAATTATACTTAATACATTTTATTTCCTTACTATAATTGATTAATCATTAAAATATTCTGATTAACTTTTTATCCGAGGAATTATTTTCAATGTTTCATTATTGTAAAGTAATATTAATGTGGTAGGGATTAATTACGAGCTACTTTCAAATTCCCTAGGAGCATAGGATAGGTCCAACAAGAGAGTAACTTACCTGTCAGTTCTCTTCTTCAGTACATCTAAACTGTGAGGTTGATTTCCCGACCTTGTTCTGTGCAATCTCTACTTATGTCGAACTGGTGACAAGAATCGGATAAATACCAGTAGATCCGGAAGTAAGGGCAAGACCCTTGTGTTAAACAAAAGTCGCATCGAGGAGACAAGTTGAAAGCATTTAACGGTTTTCTTTGCTTTGGAATCTCCAGTGTATGAGAAATGAAGGACACAAAACACACATGGAGAATAAAACTCTTTAAAGGTATTAGGAAAATCCCGAACGGATGACACCGATCAGGAAGGCTGACTGAACATGTTGAAGGGCGATTAAAGCGACACGGTCAAGACACCTTGACATTGCCACGAAAACTAGTGACTATGATAAATTATGAATTGCACACAAGCAACACTGATATTACGGTATGATTAATGCGCAGAACGGAAAATCTATTTTTGAGTGTTTGAACAGTAACCACATATACATGTAATTATGGCGGTGGGAAATCATTATATGTTGAAATTGATGAAGAAATTATGATTGTGTCCAAAAATTGAACAACAGCATTGAATACTCTCGGGAGTTAAAAGCGGAAAAAGTGAACGTAGGTGCGGACTGAAACATGCTTGTCGAAGCCATATAGGCACAGCTCATAGCTGAGAAAAGCAATGCTGACCTGCAGGTGAGCATAAATGACAGATCATATATGTAATACTGTGTCTGTAGGGTACGTTAAACTTATATTAATCGTTAGTTACAAGTGGTTTGGTGTTATGTAAATTACTGTAATATTTAATATTAATGTTAGCATTGACTTTGGATTACCTGCTGATATCTTCATCTCGGTACACTAAACCTTGTGCTGAAAACTGAACTTGGTTTCCAGCTGAATATAACTTGAACAATCCTGAACAGCATGACACAGCTAGAAGTCCTTGTTAGGACTTTGCAATACTAGCTATAAGAGCTTACAGTCGTTTCAATGCTTAGCTTTTAAATGCTGGAATCCAAAGAGTTCATTTCTTTTTCTTCCTCTTCTTCTTCCTCCACTGCCGCTTTGCTTACTTTGTTTCTGTCGTTCAATGTAAATTTTTGTTGATGTATTATCTTTAAAGAGAGATTACTTTTGGCATGACTTAGGACCAAAGGAAAGTAATCAAGACAGAATTCAGAAAAATGTGTAAATTGCGTCTATATTCTAACGATGTATTTTATTGATTGTATGACCTACTTCTTTGATGAAATGGCCATGGCCACATGGATTATGTTGCCTAAATGAGTATTCTGATCAATAATGGCCCATCATCATCGCAGGATCGTCTTGATGATAGGAAACATATACCATAATTTGTGCACGTGTTACAGGTTCTTATCCGAGAATTTCAACAAATACTTCTGATAAGAAGCATAAAGACCGTAATGTGTGATTCAAGGACAACCTCTACAAAATCGCCGGATGGTAGTATGTATATGCCTGTCTAGGTGAATTAAGTGTGTTAGACATCAAGGCCGATGTATGATGAGAAATGTCTGCAGTGAAAGGACCTGAATTAGATAAGTGCTAAATTACTTTGAAGAAGCAAGATCAACAAATCATCAATAGCCTGAAATGATAAACAAAGACAGTGACATTTGTCTACCTGTGATTTGTGTAAATACATATCTGCGGTCCTTACCAACTTCTATTTTAATTATTAAAGGTTTACATATATATTTGATAAATCGCGGTTGGTTGGTGTAGCAAAGTTTGATTTTGCTGGGGAAGTTATGATGGTATCCTAAAAAGAGTGAAATCAGTGTCTGCATTAACCATGTGAGGTCAAGCACATGTAGGCCCCTGACTCTGAAAGATGATGATGAAATATATGCAGGGAACCTAACGCTACCTCCCTAGATCTCACACGGTCACTATTTTGGCTCTAGTGTCTGGTGTATGATGTACCTAGTGTCTAGGGGAGAAATGAAATGATGGTACACAACACGAGAACACTAAGTTTCTATGAGGAAGTGAATAAAACCAGTGGTTAAGTTTTTCTTTAAATAAATTTTTTTTTCTGTACAATTTAATCTGTCTGTCCAGTCATATCTTTTGTACAGGTCTTTGAAAATGAGGACAAGATAGTTTACAGAAAAGATCAACTAAAATTTGTGGGGACAATTTGCCCACTAACTATAAAGTTAATATATATATATAGGTCTTTCCTGTTGGAATGTTCACAGCTTACACTTTATTCATATAAGAGAGACAGTCACGGTGTATGAGGGGCTGTAATGTCTTCATGCCCCACAAAGTTCCTGAGTATGACTTGAAATACCAGTGTTATTTAAAGGAAAGTGTCAGATATACCCAGATACTTAACACATCACCTGGGATTCCTTGTAGAATGATAATACAGTATGAAGTTGCAGAAATTCTCGATCTTTCAAAATTGCCCAAGCTCCTCCCGTTGTCTTTAGACAGCATAAATGAATGGTCGGAGACTTTATAGCTTTTATTCTCTCTCAGCATGTTTCCTGTTACCAGCTGGCAACAGAAAATAAAACCTCTGCAACAAAAGGACACCCTGGCCTTTTACATCTGATCACTTATTCTTTTATTTAATTTCCTACGTGGGTATGGGGTCAGCCTCGCGTGCATTACAGGTGCACTCGCCCCTAATTTTAAATGACTCACACCTTTGCTGTGACCACACCTCAGGTCCCTATGGCAGATACGCCACTGTACGTTTACATAGTTTTCCTCCATAAAATAATGTGGAGTAACCACATTTCATTTGATATGATTTTCTCTTCTTTTCTTTTATATATATATATAAATGCTTCAGGCATGTTTAACAGTGTTCATGGAACACAGAGGCTTACTAACATATTTCTGATGCAATAATATTCAAACATAATCATGACAACATACAACAGTTAGATACATTTCAATGTGAGGACTCAACAATGTCTGCTCCCGACATGTCCTTCACTTTCCCCCAATAGCAGTATCTAACTTTGGCAGTGGGATTAAACATATGAATTCATAAAGCATTCTTACCACAAATTTTCAAGAAATATAAACAAATGACGCTGACTTGCAAAGAAGTGGCCTCAGTTTCTTCTGCTCCGTCCAGACTGTGAAATACTTATTTAGTTATTTAATTTACTTTTAAATTTATCACAGCTGTTCTCAGCGTATCTGAATAAAAGTTTTGTTCAACTGGCAATGAATAATGAAAGCCTTTTGCTAATATTTACTAGCACTGGCCAATCGAAAGCTTGCGACTACCAGAATTCAAATGCAGTTTTTGAAAAAAAACAAAAATTATTCCAAACAAACTCTGCGTCTGGTAGTTTATTGGCCAGTCTGCTTTAGTTATAATAATAATAATAATAATAAATTCTTTAAGCACCAAACACGGCGCATAAGGCAGAAACCAGTGCTCTCCAGGTTGTTCGTTGTGACGCCACTCCTCTTAGCTCTTGCACATTATTTAGGCCCAACGTTCTTCCTTCTCTTATTATTGTTCTTCTGAGTGTTTCTTTTGGTCTTCCTTTTTTCCTCTTACCCTTAGGAACCCAAGTGAGCGCCTGTCGTGGTATTCTGTTGTTTTGCATTCGTAGGACATGACCGATATATGACCATCGTCTTTTCCTTATATAGTCGGAGACATATTTCTGCCTAGAGTCTTCTCTTATTTGTCGTTATGCTTATTTATGCCCAATACAAAAAGATGTTTCGTTTTTGATTAATTTTATCCTACCGCTTCCCTTTCCCTATTATACTCTTTTTACCCAAGCGAATTTGAATGTACCGCAATGCCTCTCTTCTAAGCTGCCGTCCCCACTAACGTTATGAAAAACAAGCAGGAACAACAGTCTGTCTGGTCAAGCGTCCGTAGACATTCAGTATTTTCTCAATAACTTGGCTAATACTTGGACTACCATATTATTTAAAACACATTCTTGCTTAGTGGACTCTAAGCTATATTACCATATGATTTTTATGGTCAGATTGATATTGGTTTAGATTTTCAATTTTTGTCATAGTCAATCGTCAAATAAATATTTTACACAAGACCGCCATCTTTCCCTCTCTTTCATCTCGCCAGCATGTATTTTCAAATAACTAACTTGTTTTAGTGACGTCAGAAATACTACCGCGAGGATGAAATAAAATTTGTCTGCGTGTTTGCCTCTGTTGGCTTTGCTCCAGCGTGTATATATGCATGGCAGAATGTGTCAAGCGAAGCGGGGTGTTGGCGTGGCGGGTTAAGAATTGGCGTTAAATATTTGTATTGTCTCGCGTAACACTACCAAAAAATGTAAGGATTACTACTTATTACCAGCGTTAAAGTTAACTATTACGTTAATTCAGACAGCAGTTTGGCGGCACACTTCCGCAAAATCGTTAATTGTAAGTCTTGGCTGCAGTGTGTATGCAGCAGATTTAGCAAAATGTTAAAATGTACGTCACAAGGAAAGCGAGTAGGTTCAAACGGGGGGAGGGGGGGGGGAATTGGTTCTAAGCCGTTCCAAGGCACAAAATCAGCGCTATGCTGGCGTGTGAGAACATCACCGTCAGACACAATAGGGCGGGTTTATTTATTATCATTTTATGACTAAAATCTTACTGAAATGAGCGATTATTCTCGCAGATTTTACTACAGTTGGTTTTGTTTAAATTCCCGTTCCTGTTCGAAATTTATTATTGTGAGAAGTTAAGAGAATTATTTAATATTTAAATGGACAGGGATAATTCGCGAGATGCATTTCACACCAACTAATAATAGTGACACTCTTGGAGTTTATGATGGGTCTTAATACACAGATTGGACATCAAAGCCGATGTATGATGAGAAATGTGTGCAGTGAAAGGACCTGAATTAGATAAGTACTAATTTCTTTAAAGAAACAAGATCAGCAAATCATCAATAGCTTGAAATGATAAACAAAGACAGCGACATTTTTCCTAAATGTGATTTGTGTAAATACATATCTGCGTTCTTTACGAACTTTTATTTTAATTATTAAAGGTTTACAGATATATTTTATAAATCGCAGTTGTTTAATTTCTTTTAAATTCCCGTTCCCGTTCGAAATGTTATAATTGTGTGGAATTCAATATAATTATGTAATATTGACAGGGATAATTCGCGAGATGAAATTTAACACCAACTGTTAATAGTGACACCCTTGGAGTTTAGAATGGGTCTTACTAAACAGATTTCTTCTACAGCTTTCATCTAGGACTGTGCAGTAAACTGCCTGACATATCCTGTCCCATCCCTATTGATAGTTCACCAGCTCTTTTCTCCAATTCTGGGAACTACTAGACTTTAAATTTCTATCCAACATCCATATCGCCACAATGATAATGGTGATGATAACGATGACGATGATAGACACACCTTCCAGTGTTGTAAGAGATGGTCTCTGAGGAGATAAAGAGAAGAACATTTTAAATAGCCACTACTCTTTACCAAATGCTTCGTAAGATCCAAAGATCCATCCTAAGTGGTATTATATATAGTGGTGGGAAAGGAAGGAGTTGGAAGCTGTTCGTAACCTCACATAAAACATGTTAGTGTTTTTGTTTCGTATTTCTTTGGGGGGAACTATGTATAATACTATTAACTAAAATTATAAGACTTTATTGATTTACAATATTTACTAGAACCCTATTAATGATGTGTATCAGGCGGTTATGACTGAGTGAAATGCAACGCTGCGTTCATAAAACCCGTCGTAGCACCGCTAAAAACACCTGAAGCAATAGGACACGATCTATAAAGCACTGTCCAAAGAAACAGACAAGAACCTGAGAAAAAAAATCGTGTACTTTTAGTCAAACAGAATGTAGAACAAATAATTCTACATATAATAAAAATGTTTGAAGCAGATGTTTGTAAATGCTGTAATGAAACATCTGAGCTACGAACATCTCCTCCCATTATTATATCCTCACCATTGTCTGCTGTCACTTTATACATGTAGGTCACATTTTGTACTTGAGATGTAACCACGGACTCGTTTCTGTCCTTCAGACATACCATGCCCTGATGGCACATGGGGACTAGACTGTGATAGGAACTGTGCCTGTGAGAAAACTCAGTCATGTTTTGCAATCACGGGACATTGCTCATCTTCAGTATGCCCAGCTGGTTTCTACGGACGCGGCTGTGCTAAAGTCTGCCTTTCCAGAAACTGTCTAAATGATACCTGCAAAGAACGTTCTGGCTTTTGTGTTGAATGCCCCATGGGCTACATGGGAGACAGTTGCGATTTGGGTAACTCATTAATACCTTGTAACATGTTTTCCACGAAATGTTCATTGAATAGCCATTTGTGTTCCAACCAGTAAATTTACATCAGTAGAACTCAAAGTTCCAGACAGGGCACAGCGCTTGAGAACAGACATTAATTTCTTCAACTCTTTTACCTAAATTTATGCTAAAAATGAAAAAATATAAAATTATTAAATTAAAAGTTTTGTCTTATCTTAAACGGGAATTATATGTTAAAGTATAGCCGAACTTAAATTCATCATTATCATCACTGCTATCTGCATATCGAAAGTTGGCTGTAATGAATCTGCAACGTCTTCTGTCTCTTGTCTTGATGGTGAGCACTGATAGACACTTTCGTGTCCACCTCTTGATATTATCTTCCCACTGACAGTGCTGCCTTCCTCTTTCACGTTTGCCATTAACTCTTCTTTCTATTATGGTCTTGCGCAATGTTTTATTTTTTTTGTTTTTGGCCAAAATATTTTAGTTGCCTAATTTAAATCTCTATTCTCTTTTCTCTCCTAGCTGTTTTACGGCTTATTTGGATCTTTTCTGTTCTTTCCATGAGATGCGCCGTATTCTTCTATAGATAAGCTTTGCTAATTCCATAACTTACTCATACATTATTTCTTTCTTTCTTAATCGGAACCTCTTCTACCCCGGAAACAGGGTGTAGAGGTGACCCAAAGAGAACAAAGCTCCATGTCTTCCTGTCCCACGACATCAGCCTCATGACTTCCAATGTATTCCTGTCACTTGACATCACCTCCACATCTTCCCATGTCTTCCTGTCACATGACTTCAGCTCCATGTCTTCCTGTCCCATGACATCGACTACATGGCTTCCTATCGCATAACATCAACTCCATGTCTTCCTGTCCTATGATATCAGCTCCATGTATTCATGTCCCATGACATCAGATTCATGCCTTCATGTCCCATGACATCAGCTCCACGCCTTCCTGTTCCACGACATCAGCACCATGTCTTCCTGACCCATGACATCAAATCAATGTCTTCCTGTCCCATGACATCAGCTCTATGTCTTTGTGTCCCTCGAAATCAGCTCCATGTCTTCCCATGTCTTACTGTCCCACGACATCACCTCCATTTCGTCTCATGTCTTCCTGTCCCCTAACATCAGCTTCATTGCCTTCCTGTCCCATGACATCAGCTCCATGTCTTCCTGTCCCATGACATCAGATTCATGTCTTCCTTTCCTATGACATTAGCTCTAATCTTCCTGTCCCTTGAAATCAGCTCCATGGCATCAGAGCCATGTCTTCCTGTCCCACGACATCAGCAGTATGTTTTCCTGTTCCATGACATCAAATCAATGTCTTACTGACCCACGACATCAGCACCATGTCTTCCTGTAGCACGACGTCAGCTCCATGCCTTCCTGTAGCATCGACATCAGCTCCATGTCTTCCTGTAGCACGTCATCAGGTCCATGACTTCTTATCCCACGACATCAGCTCGACGTCTTGCCGTTCTAAGACTTCAGCACCATGTCTTGCTGTTCCATGACACCAGCTCCATGTCTTCCTGTCACATGACTTCATCTTCATCTCGTCCCATGTATTCCTGTCCCATGATATCAAATCCATGTCTTCCGTCCCACGACAACATCTCCATGTATTCCTGTCCCATGACAACAGATCCACGTCTTCATGTCCATGACAACAGCTCCATGTCTTCCAGTTCCATTCCATCAGATCCATGTCTTCCTGTTCCATGACATCAGTTCCATACTTTCGTGTCCCATGACATCCAGTCCCATATTTTATTGTCCCATGACATCAGCTCGATGTCTTGCTGTTCTATGACTTTAGCACCATGTCTTGCTGTTCCATGACACCAGCTCCATGTCTTCCTGTCACATGACTTCAACTTCATCTCGTCCCATGTCTTGCTGTACCATGACATCAGTTCCATGTCTTGCTGTCCCGTGACATCAGCTCCATGTCTACCTGTCCCATGACATCAGATCCATGTCTTCCTGTCCCATGACATCAGCTCCATATCTTTCTGTCCCAGGACATCAGATCCTTGTCTTCTTGTCCCGCGACATCAACTGTATGTTTTCCTGTCCCATGACAACTGTCCCACGACATCAGCTCCATGACTTCCTGTGGCACGACATCAGCTCCATGACTTCTTATCACACGACATCACCTCCACATCTTGCTGTCCCATGACTCCAGCTCCATGTCTTCCTGTTCCATGATACCAGCTCTATGTCTTCCTGTCACATGACATCAACTCTATATCGTCCAATGTCTTCCTGTCCCATGACATCGGATCCATGTCTTCTGTCCCACGACAACAGCTCCATGTCTTCATGTCCCATGACAACAGCTACATGTCTTCCTGTCCCGTGACAACAGCTCCATGTCTTCCTATTCCACGACAACAGCTAAATGTCTTCGTGCCCAATGACAACAGCTCCATGTCTTCCTGTTCCATGACATCAGATTCATGTCTTCCTGTTCCGTGACATCAGCTCCATATTTTCCTGTCCCATGACATCAGACTCATGTCTTCCTGTCCCATGACATCAGATCCATGTCTTCCTGGCCCATGACATCAGCTCCATGTCTTGTTGTCCCATGACATTAGATCCATAATTTCCTGTCCCATGACATCAGCTCCATACTTTCCTGTCCCATGACATCAGCTCCATAATTTCCTGTCCCATGACATCAGCTCCATATTTTCATGTCCCATGACATCAGACGCGTGTCTTCCTGTCATATGATATCAGATCTATATCTTCCTGTCCCAAGACATCAGAACCATGTCTTCCTGTCCCATGGAATCAGCGTTATGTCTTCCTGTCCCATGACATCAGATCCATGTCTCCCTGTCCCATGACATCAGCTCCATGTATTCTGTCTCCCTATAACACTCGTACCATGGATACTACAGAAAAATCATGTAATAATATCGCCAGGGGTTCTCACTGTGTGTCATATCCATCATTAGTGCCTACTTATTATATCTTGTTCCACTAGGATTTGTCCGTTTCTTGTCATCAGTTCCACATTGGTGATCTTGTCATCTATTCCACATTGGTGATCTTGTCATCAGTTCCACATTGGCGATCTTGTCATCAGTTCCACATTGGTGATCTTGTCATCAGTTCCACATGGGTGGCCCAGTCATATCTTTTCCGCTCTTCTTTTCTACGCTAACACCCACATATAAAAGTCAGTATTTTCTTAATTGTGGTTTTTAATTCTAATTTCAAATAATTTGTTGTTGTTGTATTGTTCACATGATGGTGTGTTATTAAAATCAATATGCCGGGCAAAAAAGGCGTAATATTCGCAAGTTTAAGATGTCAATTTTTTTCCTTTTTAGTGTGCCCAATTAGCAGCTACGGAAAGAACTGTTCAGTCGCTTGCCCTATAAACTGTAAGAACCAAAATTGTTTACCTCATAATGGTACCTGCGTCCAGTGTGAAGAAGGATTTTATGGCCAAATGTGCTCTCTCTCCTGCGATGCATTCTGCATAAAGAGGGAATGTGACTTTTCAACCGGTAGTTGCCCAATAAGTAAGAAGAGACTTAATCATATTTTGTTAAGGGGGCCCACCCAGCCAAAAATTGGTTATCTTTTTAAAAAAGTTAACAGAAAAATAACTAACGAACTTGTTGACATAAAATTTGGCCACGTGTTACAAGAGATATTATGTTTATGATGAACAAAGTTAATAATTTACTTTATAAGTTTAATGTTTTATGTGAAAATAATTAATTAACATGAAGTGATAACAAAAATGAAAGGAAAACCCCCAGTGCACCTGGGAATGAATTTCACTCACATAAAAAGAGCAAAGAATGCCAAACCAGCAGATGATGTGCATAACATCCCTGCCTATGGCGTGAACCACCCAAAAATGTCTACCCCAATGAGCTTTGTAGATATGGCTCTTGCAATATGACCCTTTTAAAAAGCACAAATTTAGAAATTTGTACAGCAATATCTCTGTTCCTATACCATGTAAGAAAAAAGGGGAGATTCATGCCATAAAAGATAACATGGGCTATAAGAGTGCAAAATTTGAAGGCTATCGCTTTAAAATTGTAGAAAATATCACCGGAACTGTGAATCGCAGGCCCTGTTTTCGTTAAAGTGTAGTTTTCAAAATGTTAAAACACTTATCTCATTCTCTTTGAACATTGATAACTCATAAACTATTACAGATAAACACATAATTCAAAAAGAATATCGAAGTAAAAAGGCTTATAAATATTTAAAACACAATTATTATATGCAAATCAAAAATAACATGTTTTTTGTCTATTTCTGGGTGTATATGGCCCCTTAATAAACGACAAGCTCCGCCAAGGTCGGTCCCAGTCCCAGGCGAAAATCGGAGAAGGGGAGCCTGCCTAAAACGCCCTCCTGAAGGCGACGAACTGGAACGGACATCGACTTATGGAAAATTGCAGAGAATTGGGACAGTAAGTCCTCCAGCACCGGCATGGGCTCAGCATCAGTAATTGTAATACTGTTAAGTCGCCGAAAGTCTATGCACATTCGAGCTGACTTATCCTTCTTCCTAATGACGATCATTGGAAAAGCATAGGATGAACTAGAAGGAGATATGATGTTAAGATGGAGCATGTCGTCAAGCTCTCTTTCTGCGTGATCACGACAGTACAGTGGAATTGGATATGGTCGTAGTCTGATAGGCTGATCATCCCTTAGTTTAATAGAATGAGGAATGATGGTCTTTCGTCCAGGAATGTCAGTGAGTGTTACAGTTGGAATTATCTTCAATTGCAATAGTTTCGTTCTGACACTTAATAATGTCGTGGATGTGTGATGACAGTGATTGTTCATAGATCAATGCAACTTCTGACGTGGATGGGTCCACATAAAACTGGCATGTTTATTACAACTTGAAGGCATAAAGTTAATTCAATGGCATAGCATGCATACATACATGAATACGAGCTCCTCTCTCTGTCTCGTCTGGTCAGTTCATTTCTGGCCGCTGTACTCGGAGTGCCTAGCAAAGGTAATCACCCAAGTATTGTGGACCAGATAAATGAAGATAACAATTCGAAGCAGAATATACTTCTCTGCAAGCTATTAAGCTTGTTCCATAGTGACTGGAATCTTCTTTAACAAAGTGGCGGCCTTCGAAGATCACTCACAGCCACATAAAAATACTTATTTCTCAACCATATCTGGAGCTAGAAAATGAACGTCTTCCTCCGACGAATACATAAGACAAAATCCACGAAGCAACCGTTTGCATATATTAGTGCAGAACGGATTACATCATAAACTCCAAGTGACGTATGAATAATTATTCATTCAGTATAAGTCAAAAACCGTGCAAGTACATGTTGGACTGCAAATTACCAGGTCTAGAATGAAACTTTTGAAGCATATTTATGTGGAATGTTTTATTTTTCCCTTTCACCTCAATGGCATAATCCACATCTGTTCTTTTAGAGATGACCTTGTACGGGCCACTCCACGAGATTAATAAACGATTTTCCCTTTTTGGTAATAGCACATAGACTTCATCTCCAGGTGCTAATGTTCGTAACTTCCTTTGTTGGTTGTAAAATGATCTTGCTTTTTCATTTTCCAACTCAGATGATTCCGGCGCCAACTGACATTCACCGACCAGTCTTTCTCTAAGATTCACTTTGGACTGATTGTGACATGAAAATGGAGCACCTTCATCGATCCACTTTATTATCATCGGCACCCCTCATTCTTTTTCTCTATGTCTTACAGACACTAGGAATGTTTACAAACAGACCTATTAGCTAGTCCAGAGCCGTTAACTGTATTATCACGCGAACGATTGGGCAATCGCTGAAATAGTGACAGATCAGAGAACGAGTCGTCTAATGGTAAAATCAAGGGTGTTAAGTCAAAAGACGTACTTTCAGTGGTTACATGGGTCAGGGGGGAATTAATCTGAGGAAAGGGGAGATAATCACAGTCACCCCCCCCCCAATTCCGTTTGTTCGGAACTTACTTAGCTACAGTGAGAGACGCCAGATCAAAAGCAAGTCCGTTCGCTAGCGAAGAGTCTGCGGTCGGCAAAAGGTGTGTAAACATCCTTTCATTCAGAAATCGACCGTAGATTTCCCCAATAAACGGACAGAGGCGATAAATCTCACATGTAGCTAACGATTTTTACCCATTTAAAATATATACCCATATCTTAAAAATTCAGTTATCAGTCTGCCTCAGGAATTGTTGATATTTTCTAGCTCGACATATTGGAGTCTTTTTTTTAAATAGAGAATTACTTAGATTCGTGTAGAGTTCATTTTCCTGTGTTGCGGTAATAATATATATATATTAGAACTTTGAGTAATTTAATCGTTAAAGTTTTTCATTATATTTCACTGGGATTCTGTGCTAAGTTGAATAACGTATTAAATAAACTTATAGCTAAATTTTCTCCAGCCGTAAAGGTAATTTAATTTCTTGTTATTCCCCAGTAAGAGAGGCTTAAATAATTATAAGACGCTAGGCAATTGATAATTGTCGAGATTCCATTTATTTTTATTTTCATCATGTGTAAATTTTAAGTGACTAGTGTTCATATCTAGTGTTAAAAGCGATGAGATTAGCTAGACACTTGTGGAGTTAAATTTAATTTAATAACGCGTGTGTTAGGATATGATTATAGTATGATTACATGTTTATCTATTTTTTACATATAGGCTGGTCATACCCTTGCGATCCAGCGGGTTTATGGTCTTATGGCATTACGGTATTATGTTCCTAAACATCCACACATTGTTTGTGAAATCTGATTTTTGTGACCCGTTTCGGTCCACCTTCTCCATCCATGAGAGTGGTTAAATAACCAGAACAGCACAAAAATAAAATTTAAATGATAAATTGAACGGGACTATACCAGAAGATTTTTCCATCTAGATACATATAAATAGTACGGGCCTGATGTGGCAGAACTTACAGCACTATTTTTTCTAAACCAATAGACAATAAAGTTTACTTACCACGGAAATTATACTCGAGAGAATTCACGGGTCATACTCGGCTTTTTCCCTCCGAAAACAGCCTAGGAGTAAAATTCTGGTTTTACACATTTCATTACGACAGAGAGAGTCACAGCCATTGGTGGCTAGACCACCCCGGAACAATATATTAACTTATAAATTTCCAGGACAGTGCCGCCACATAAAAAAACCCTATTTCAAACCAATACCTGCAGTAAGAAGAGGAATATCCAGGACAAATAATCAACGCGTCAATTCAGTGACTCCCGGAAAATAGCAGTCAGCATAACCGTAGAGTCTGGGGCTGAACTTGACAAATAAAATGACTCTGAATAGTCGTAATAACTGTTTGATTTAAATTCCATGGAATGTATGCAGCGTCGACAATTGGGTAAGCAAATCTGAAAGTGGGCCACTGTATGTGTGTAGTGAGTGAACGGAACGAAAGAAACGTATTTCTTAAGTTACTACTAATATACCCTCTTCTTTTATTTTATCTCTCACTAATCTGAGTGTTCACGGGATAGGTTAAATCAAAGGCTTAGTCTTTACCCGTCCTGCTACTCCCTACTCCTATTGTTAATTATTTTGATCTTTTGGGTAAATTACCTCTGTTGGGATCTTTCCTAGTTTCCCCATACAAGAGGACGGGCCTATTAGATTCATATTTTCATTTCTCTTATGTAAACCCTACATTTATTAATGTAATGCTTTCCTTGATGTTGTGATATTTCTAGTAAAAATAAACTAAATAAACATTAAGCTAAAGTGTTGATCAAAACCGCTGCCCTTATATGTGATCCATAGTTTATCTGTTTTCACGTCTGTACGTATCTCTGTCACAAAACTGTGTTTACGTGAGGGTAGTGTAATTTGAATCTGTACCAAGTGAGAAAGTGCAACTACTTTAAATAGAGTCGTAAATAGAGCTATTACTCAATCCATGACTGTTCTTTCTCTTACACCATTTCTCCTCGTGAAACAGGAACTATTTCTTACACCTTCCTCTCACATAGCTATCACTATCACCTCTGCTAGTACGGGATCATAAATATCTCAGTCCTACCTTCTCAAAATTTACGACACTGAAATGAAGATTGCACATCAAGATCTTTCTCAGAACCCAGCAGTAATGTTTTGAAAATGGACATGGGTCATCGAGGTTTGCCCCATAAACCAATTCAAATGGTGAAAATCCTGTTTGCTTATTCGGCACCTCCCTATAAGCAGACAGCACTGCGGGCAGTAACCTATCCCTATACTTAGGATGCTTGTCAGTTACTTTGCCTAGCAGTTGCTTTAATGTGAAATTCAAATGCTCTACCATTCCGTTCAACATTGGATAGTAGATCGCACTCAGAGATCTTTCAATCGAAAATAAGCTTATCACCTTAGATATTGCCTCAGATACAAATCGCGTACCCCTATCTGACAATATCTCTTCTGGAAATCCTAAGCGACACAAAATGAAACAAAGTGCACCAGCTGCATACTTAGTTGCAATATTTTTCAAAAAAATAGCTTTCGGCCACTGGGTGCACATGTGTATGCACATTAGGACATATTTGTGGCCTTTAGCCGGTGCTATTGACAGAGGACCAATAATATCGACTGCGATTTTAGAACGGGGCGCACAGAGACATATGTGGCCTGAATAAGTGTCAAAAGGTAAGCACCCTCACGCGCCACTTGCTGACATATAACACAAAAGTGACACAATATATTATTGCACGGCCAGTAAAAATGAGCTAAAATCCTACACTTTGTTCCCGCGATACACATGTGACCTGCGCCATTTGAATCGTGGGCATGTCTCAAGACTGAAGGTCTATAAGGTGTGGGCACAATTATTTGTTTCCGTACTGTTGTGAAAACGTCAAAGTTCCGGATCAAGATATCTTTTTTTTTTTAATTTGGAACCAATATCTCGATGTTTTTGTACATTAAATATTACCTGACGTTGCCAAATGAAAAAGTTTTGTCAATATGGTATCTGCTTTTTGTACAGCACCAAATGATTCTCTACTTATCATGCTAAGCTGCATTCCATCATTGTTCATCACAATCTCTCGCTATGTGTCTGAGCCTTATGATGTGCTCTAGTAATGACAGCATTTGTAGAAAACGTACGATGACGTTCCCAGTTAGAGATGTCCTGTTTTGAGCAGTCATTTAAGCCTGTAATGTTCCCCAGAACCAAATCCAATATAAGAAGATCGAGCATACAAACTCTAACATTTCCTGTGAAAAACGGTCTCAATAAAAACATCCGCCATGGGATAGCACTCCACTGTACCCCCGAATGTTATACACTTAACTTTGGTAGCTGCGAAAACAGATGGATCAATTAATGACCTTCTAAAAACTACATTGGTACATCCGGTATCCCTCAAGACTGAAACAAGTATGTTATTGAGAAAACATTTGTTAAAATTCAAGGACCCTGTGCCATCATGTACTGCCAGTGAAGGCAAAGGATGCCCGCAAAACAATCTTGAAGTTGCATCTGATTTAAAAAGAGTCTCTCATTCCGTGAAACGTACCTCATTATGCACGCATTAGCACGGTTTGTATTATTGTCACCTTGGTTTTCAACGCCAGGATTATTGTCTTGACAGGCATTTGCATATGTGAGTTCCACACTTCGTGAACGACTGAAGTAGTCATTGCCATGGAAGTTTCTACGACTGTCTCTTCCATTTTGTGGATTGTTAACATGTTTGTGACATATACATTTATGATAATGTAGAGAATTAGGTGCATTAGTATTTTGGTCTTCATAATAATTTCTGTTGCTACCGTTCTGATACGAGGTATCATACCGACATCAAGAGTTATTGGTTCGACTGTCATTATGTCGAGGTGATCCACCCTCATGATAATGGCGGAAATCACAACGGTGTGGAGATTGGCGGCGCATAAAGTTATAGCGCCCTCGAAATGATACAGTATTTCGATCGAAATTTTTATCCACATTTCGAGTCCGAGACCTAATATTACTCGTTTGCATGGGACGAGCGGAGCACACAGGGAGAGCCTTCATAAAACTAGTGTTACCCACTGTCTTACCTGGATGAGCCATCATTAACTGGCGTCCTAATGACTCCGTCATTGTAAGAGAATCCGGTTTCCGTTCGTGTAAGTAGGCGAGTAGTTCTGGACTTATATATGATAAGACTTTATCCCTCAGCACAAGATCAATTAATCCCTTGAAAGAGCGATTAATTTTTGCCAATTCCACCCAACGATTGAAACACATCTCAATCGAAGAGATGAATTATCTGAAATCATTGTTAGTCTCTGGTGTCAGTTTCTTCAGACGTTGGCGATAGCCTTCCTCATCCACATGATATTTTCTTAACAGGAGTGTTCTGACCGCGTCATAATTCCTACTGTTCTCCTCGTTCAAAGTCCAAAGTGTACACCACTGTTAACGAGTCCCCTGTCAAGTAGGATTCTAAACGAATTCCCCATGATGCCCTTGGAATATTAAATTCTATGCATAATGACTCAAAACGGTGTAAGAAGCATGAAATGTCATCTACCCCTGGAGAAAAATTCGGTAGGCGAAACTTAAAATTAGCTGTGTGGTCCTTCTTCGCAGACCCAGAATTTTCATGATTCCTAAGGTTATCTTGTTGCTGTAGTCTTAATTTCTCAAGCTCGATAGCTGCCATTTTCTGTTCATGTTCCAGTTCGGCTAATCTTGTTCTTTCTTCAGATAATTTAATGTTCTCTTCTCTCTCCCGTGTTTTATCTTCTCTCGCCCGTGCCCTCTCCTCTCTAGCAATATCGTCTAATCTCTTTGTTTCTTCTTTTTCTTCTGCAACACGCAATTGCGTGAAAGCAAACTCTTCCAAAACCTGTCCTTCCTTTCCTAGGGTTTGTCCTTTCTTGATAAAATATTCTAAGGTTGCCATATCTTACCGTTAATGTTTACTATCACTTACTCAACCGTCAATAACTACTGGTTCCTTGAAGCCAAAATATAAATACTTATCTACATTAAGTATGACGTACCAAAAATCGTTCTCCTTTAGAGCTTGTAGATTCGCAATAAACAAAAAGAAAGCTTATATATATATACATATATATATATACATATATATATATATATATATATATATATATATATATATATATATATATATATATAAACAACCGCAGGAATCACGAAATCATCATAAAGAGTAGAGTAAGAACAGTACAAACAAAGACAGTATGTGACAATAGTGGGAGCAAAGAAAAGTAGATAAGGAAAGATAACTAAATGTTATGAAAATAAAATAATCGCTACCACTACACAATGACACGACAAAGACGCAAACAACATTAATATATATATATCAAATAAATAACAGTAAGATGAGCGCAACAAGTTACAAATAATAATGCCGAAGAACTAAATATAAAAACAGTCAACAACCACGAACTACAATAAAGAACATGACAAGACAACTAGAACAGAAATTTGATATAATAAATTCGAAGTGAGTGCTATAATACACAGCACTTTTTCTTCGGCCTCACTAAGAAAGAATTATATTCTGACCCTACAGACTCTTTGATTTTGGGATCGTCCTGAGAGGTATTCCAAAATCACAAAAAAATAAACCCAGAAAAAAAAAACACAAAAACATAAAACCAATATAGACATAAAGAAAGAGCTCTTCGACGTAAAATTCCACAAAACATTAGACCACTTATCTTGTTCATGTCCTCCCCCTGAACCGACGCATCAAGGTGGGAATAAACGACGGTGGGTCCTTTCTTTGACCAGCACCGTATTGGTGCACTCCTCTCTAAGGCACTGTTGCTTGAAGACTGTAACCATTTTCACTGCTCTCCGAGAAGAACTTGAAATAAGGAGAATACAATTTCGGGATTCATACAGTTCTTGAAACTGATAAATGATAAATGGTAGGCCAAGCCGGAGGTTTCGAGGTAAACAATTACAACTACAGCTCACTTAGCGACATCCCCACAGCTCTATTGGGTATGCCTAGCCAGCGAAAATGAACTACTAAAATTATTTACAGCATTTAATCGGCATTTATGTCTACACTGATTCCAAGAATCTAGCTGGTGGAATTTTTTGTCTTGTCAACTTTGATGGCCTCGATATCCATCAATTTCAAGTACTAATATAACTGCTACAGCTTTAGAGTGCACACACGAATGGACGAACAGTGTGCAACGCCTGCCAATTAGCGACTTCAACAAAGGTGTGCGACAGATTGAAAGAAAAATTTTGATGCGTAATAAATACCTCAATGCTTAGTTGATGTCAAACATCTGGTCGTATTGCAGAACGTAGCGACATTGTGTTTTAAGAACTGTATGAATCCAGGCTTGCCCTCATTTATCTGTGTGTTGCTGAGTTATTTGCCGGTTGAAGATCATGTGCTGAGTATAGTTATTTTAATGATTTCTTGTTGATCGTGCTTGTTTTATCATTACGCGAATTAGGGTGAAGCGTTCATACAACTCAGTAGCATGGTATGAAGAAGTAACATGTTATACTTGAACTCAGCAACATTAATGAAGTAATTAATGCCTTCAGGTTGATTCCGTAATATTTAATCACATGTACACACAGGATGATCATTTCAAATATGAGCAGAACATAAGTCCGTATAAGTCATGCATAAATTAATCAATAACGTAGACTGCTGGTTTACGTGTCAATGTCCGTTTAAGGATACAATGCAGTATTGTCGTCAGAACATCACAGCTATATGCACGCGCAGATAGACATGGCTACCTGCCGACAGTGAGACTGCGAGTCTGAATATTTCATACGAATTGGACGATTATTCTCCTCCTTCTGAGGATTCTAGTTAAACACTAACCTCCGTAAGTTTCCTCTCATATAGAGTTCTAGGACTGACCCTGGTCCATCATAAATGCACATATAAATGGCTATATCATGCCATTGAATTGGAAGGTTAGAAAACGCAGCTATTCAGCTTGGCGGTCAAGTAATAAAGGGTAGCGTCTCCTAGTTACAGACTGTGACCCAAACAACGCTAGACACGTCATAATCGATCGTGTATGGAGCGTTCAATAATTGAAACATCTATCGCAATATATTAAATGTCTTAACCTTTACAATTGCACGTCTGCTAACCTTTAGCAGACGGCGTTAATAACAGTCGAGAAGCCTATCAGTCAGGAAAGGGAAGATAGCAGAGGTCATATTCATAGTTTCCAACCAAAGAATCCCTACTGTCATTGAGGATCCTGTTAAAAGTCTTGGCAGGGTGTACGATGCCACATTAAAAGACTCAAAGGCAGTGCAACAGACAATAGAAATGGCAGACAGAGGACTAGAGATCATAGACCAAAGCAGACTCCTGGGAAAGTTTAAACTGTGGTGCCTCCAATTCATGTTGATACCTAAGTTGCTGTGACCACTGCCTATATATGAAATAAGCACAAGTACAGTGGAAGCTATAGAGCAGAAGGTCAAGAAGTTCATGAGAAAATGGCTAGGGGTACCACCAGGTCTGTAAGATGTAGCACTGTACTGCAAAAAGTCAAAACTTCTGCTTCCCTTCAAGTCAGTTGTTGACGAGAACTACATCCAATACGTACTCCATTCAAGAGGAAAAATGCATGATCACCTACATTTTTAAATCCAACCCACATAGGGCCATCAACGTTCATGTATGGGGAATACACAGTAGTAACAGTATTTTCGTCACCACTTAGTACAGTCTGTCTGTTACTAGTCCGCTATGTGAATAGCTATTCCTTACTCGTACACATCGTTAAATTACTTCCCGGCACATAATAAATATCTGGTATACATATAAATAAATACTTTCCTTGTATGCATACACACTGGCGGACATAGCATATCAGGACAAATACACATCCAACACGGCCATTCCAACTGGATACATTTCCACAAGTACACTGACTGCCAAACATCACCCAACACTTTCCCCCCATTCGCGACCTGCATTCTTCCCACGGACTTACCGAAATCACGCTCACAATCATAACACACACAATAAACTTATTTCACAGCATCTATTCTTGCAACCCTCTAGTTGAACCCCGCAGTGTTTCACAATAATGAAAACATTAAGGTGCACAAAAAGAGGTGTAACAAGGGGATTGGGACATAACGGTCATGACACCCATTTTCAAAAAGGGTGACAACTGACAATGTGGAAATTATAGAGACATATCCCTTCTCAGGGCCCCTAGTAAAACATACTCTAGAATCCAGGAGTAGAGACTCAGACACCTAGGTGAGCCACAGATGGATGAGGTTCAATGTGGCTTCCGAGCAAACCGAACTACTCAAGACCGGATCTTACCACTCAGACAGCCGAGAGAAAAGACCCTTGAGTATGAAGGTGAGATGCACTTTGTTTCTTGGGTTTGGAAAAAAATCATTTGACAATGTCCCTTAGAGCAAACTTTAGGACTGCTTGGCAAGGATGAACATTCAATCACCTCTGATTATTGCTATACAAAGGTTCTACAAGTCTTTCAGAAATTGTGTGAGGACGGCAAACCATAAGTCAAAAGAGCTCAGGACCACCACCGATGTCATCAAAACTTGTAAGGAGAAGACAAGAAAGTATGCAGTCGAGTACTATAAGAGACAGGTCTGTATTTCAGAGCTCTCATTTGTCGATGATGTTGTCCTGATTGCTAAATCAGAGGCACATCTTCAATCCAACCTGCAAGTCTAGAAGGAAGAGCTGGAGGAGAGAGGTAAGGTCATCAGCAGCTCCAAAACAAAAACCATGGTGATATCATGAGAGGAAAGAAGGCATCAGACTAATTTACGAGAACAGGTCATGGAGCAGATTAACAACTGTAAATACCTAATAGCTGTCATAGACTGGAAGGGGGCCATCAAAGAAGAGTTGGCTACTCGAAGAGCAGCAGTTGGGAGACGTTTTCACTCCATAAATAGAGGATTCCTCAGCAGAAGAGGCGTTGGAAAAAAACGAAGATTGCTGTATACTGCTGCAGCTATGTCCTAGTCTTAACGTATGGATGCGAGTCATGAGCAATAACTTCAACCCACAAATGTCAGATCCAAACCTCAGAAATTAGGTATCTGAGAAAGGTGGTTGAAGTAACAAGAAGAGAAATGGTTCGCAACCATGTCTTCCTGTCCCATGACATAAGATCCATGTCTTCCTCATTCCTGTCATGTCTGTCGCAAATTTTTTTTTCTCCGTGTGTTCTTCAGTCTCCCTATAACTCTCTTACCATGGAGACTACAGAAAAAGTCCTGTCGTGTAATAATATCGACTGGTTTTCTCACTGTGTCCAATCCATCATTAGCGTTTACTTCTGATATCTTGTTCCACTGGGATTTGTCTGTTTCTTGTCATCAGTTCCACATTGGTAATCTTGTCATATCATTTCAGCTCTTCTATTCTACGCTAACACCCACTTTTAAAGTCAATAGTTTCTTAGTTGTTGTTTTTTATTCTAATTTAGGTGCCAAAATGCTTTACATAATTAAAAAAAAATTTTTTTTAATGTTCATGTGTCGGTATGTTGTTTAAATTCATATAACGGCAAAATACATTTTAAAAAAGGTGTAATATTCGCAAGTTTAAAATAGATTCTTTGCGTCTCAGAGTGCCCATCTGGCAAATACGGAAAGAACTGTTCAAGCGCTTGCTCTGACAACTGTAAGAACCAAACTTGTAGCGCTCTTAACGGTATCTGTTCCCAGTGTGAAGCAGGATTTTATGGCCAGTTCTGCTCTCTCACCTGCTCTGCAAGCTGCTTAACCAAGGAGTGTGACTTTTCAACTGGTAATTGCCCAGAAGGTAAGAAGAGACTAAATAATATTATGTTAATAAAAGAAAAAGTATAGATTAGTGACCTATTACCTAAAGGAAATGTTTTTAATGAAACCAGTTAGGTTTTCAGTGTGATATAGAACCAATCGTGACATATGGGTGTTAGCCATGGACAATTAGTAAATATGTAAGAAATGCGTTAGAGGCTACATAGATGTGGTTTTACAGAAGAATGTAAAAAAATGGACAACTAAAAAAAAGAGTAATGAGGATGTCATGCAAGACGCTAGAGCACAAAGGAAGATGATTCTTCATGTTAGAAAAAAGAATTCCACTTTTGTTAGGCGTGTTATGACAATAAAAAAGCCAAAATATATTGTAAGAACAGGAAAGATTGAATAGAAAAGAGATGGACGATGACGAAGAGAGAAGATTCTGGACAGTTTGTTTGAGTAACCTGGAAAACATCTCCTAAGTTAATTCTCTAATAAGCCTGTGAAGACTTCCTGACTGCCTTGTCCTACCCTAGCTCAAATTCAAAATTGTCACATAATGTTATACAACTGTGACTCACCTGTGTCTCATAGGCAGCATGTTTAGATATTAGGGGTTGAGTGATTGTTATTGTTGATGACGTATGTGTATGACACGAACCTAAACTAAAGTTAGCCAGTCATGTGACCGAGGGCTGCGCGTGAAGATAGTTCAGCCGTATAATGTGTCATGCAGAGACCAGCAAGTTTGCCGCCGAGGGAGACATGTACGGAGAAGATGATAGAGGATCTTCTTTGCCTGACTTACACCTGCTAAGTTTTGCCCAGCGTGATTCTGTAGATATGTGAGACCGTTTTTTGATGTAGCGTCTCTGAATATGTTGATCTCTGTTATATTCAGTGCCAGTAACGAGATTATTTTGTGAACATTTTTAGGTTATTTCGATGATGTTGTTTAGGTATTGTTAGCCAGTTGTTTAGGTTTAATTCATTCGCACTGTGCCCGTTCTATTTGTATACGCATAGTTGTCGGACTGTTGAATGACTTTTCATCCGATGTTAAAAATAGTCTTATTTACAGAATTAATGCATTTCATGCTTAGCTATAGCTTAGCCATCAACTAGAGTGCTGACATTTAGTGGCGTACTAAGAGTCTGCCCCTGTTGTCAGCCAAGAAGGGGGTGCCATCTGACACTATTATGATAGCACTTACTGTTAAAAATATACTTGCAAGTGTGTTTCGTTACGTGGGAGGGGATGCCACATGTATGATCCTCCCCGGTATTATCTCATACCATTGCATTATTCGTCAAGAGCAGCTATGTGCGAAGGTTATGGATTCGAGATATGTGATGGAACATTTTGTTGCTATAGTAAACTTCATACTATCCAAGCTACTCGATGACAGACAGTTTCAATCCTTTCTTTAAGAAGAAGGATCTGATCATAATGATTTCATTTATTTCAGTCAAGTTCGTTGGCTGAGTAGAGCTGCAACATTTACCAGATTCTGGTCTCTAAATGAGGAAACCAAATAATGCGTGATTTTAAAAAAAGGGGGGGGGGGATGTCGAAGGCCTGGAATGGATGAATGACTTGGCGCCTCATGTTACTTACTTACTTAGTCGTTCTCCTTCTACCGTGAGGTGTAGAGGTTTTAGAGAGAGAGAGCGGCAGACTGTCATATCGGTTCTTCCTCCTGGCCTGGTTCCATTCTAGTCCTCGGTCCTTCAAAGATTGTCTAATGTTGTCCTCCCAGCAGAATCTGGGTCGTCCTGGGGATCTGGATCCCTGGCTCTTTGTTTCCAATGCTTGTCGTGGTAGCCAATCTTCTCCCAATCAGCAGACATGGCCAAACTATCTTAGTTGGGACTGTTCTAATTGCGTCTGCAGGTGGTGGGATTTCAAGCCTTGACATATCGTCTGTTTGCGGACCATGTCTCTTCGTATTACTTCAACCACCTTCCTCAGATATCTCATTTCTCAGGTTTGGATCTGGCTTTTGTGGGTTGTAGTCATTGCCCATGATTCGCATCCATATGTCAAGACTGGGACATGGGTGGAGCGGTATACAGCCATCTTCGTTTTCTTACCAACCTCTCTCTTGCTGAAGAATCCTCGATTTATGGCCCGAAAAAGTCTCCCAGCTGCTTCTTTTCGAGTGGCCAACTCTTCTTTGATGCCTCTCTTTCGTCTATAATAGCTCCTGTTTCATCTTCCAGTACCCCCTGAATACGTTCTTGTTCTCTCCTTACATGCCTTGATGGCATCGTCTATGAGGAGTATGAAAAGACAAGGTGACAGGATGTCACCTTTTCTTACACCAGTGGTAGTCCTGAACTCTTCTGACATATGGTTTGCTATGGTTTGCTGTCCTCACATAATTTCTGCAAGACTTGTAGAAGCTCTGTAAAGCATGAATCCGACGTGCTGGAATGTTCTTCCTTGCCAAACAGTCCCAAAGTTTGCTCCAGTGGACCCTGTCAAACGTCTTTTCCAGATCTATGAAACAAAGATGGATCTCACTCTTATGCTCAAGGGCCTTTTCACTCAGCTGTCTGAGTGTGAAGATTATGTCTTGAGTACTTCGGTTTGCTCGGAATCCGCACTGGACCTCATCCAATTGTGGCTCAACTAGGCGTCGGTGTCTCTGCTCTAGGATTCTAGAGTAGATTTTACCAGGGACACTGAGAAGGAATATGCCTCTGTGGTTTCCATATTGTAGATTGTCACCCTTTGTGAAAATTGGTGTTATGATGGCAATCTCCCAATCCTTTGGTATGGTCTAGTTGCACCACGCTGCCTGTAGGACCCTTAAAAGTAATAGGTCGCCTGATGCTCCCATGTACTTAACGATTTCTGGTGTTAGACCATCATGTCCTGCTGCTTTGCCCATCTTGATTTTCTCCAGTGCTGCCTTCAGTTATTCCATCTTTATGTCATCTTCACCATTATTGGTTTTCTTTTCTGTGATAGTGGTTATCATTTCTGATGCTTCACCATGCTCACCATCTAATAGTTCTGAGAAATATTCTTTCCATCCTTCCATTACTTCCTCCGGGGCAGTAAGCAATTTGCCTTGCTTGTCCTTTATAAATTTGTGTTTTTAGCTCCTAAGTATTGTTTCCATGCCATTTTCTTCTCTCTTATTTTCTCTTTAGACTTCCTCTGTCCACCAAGGTGTCCTCTTTTTCTTGTTCTCAAGTCGGACTTCATCACATGCTTCTGCAGCAGCTGTCTTCATGTTGTCCTTGAATTTAAGTCAGAGGGTTTCCAAGTCATCCGGTTGTTCTTCTGTGTTGATCGCCGCTGCAGCAATAAGCCCCTGATATATGGTCCATATAAACAAGGTATATATATATATATATATATATATATATATATATATATATATATATATATATATATATATATATATATATATATATATATATATATATATATATATATATATATATATATACTAAGAACCCAAAAATGATAGATGCCCCCACGATCCATCGAAAGCGGGAGGGGGAGGGGGGATGATGAATCCACAGGCGCCTCATTGGAATCGACCAGACCCGTTACACGGACTTCGAGCTCTGAACAACGGCTGGAATTTCCATGTGCCTGTGGTAGGGAATTCTCTACTCAGAGAGGAATGAAAAACATCAGGAAAGAAGACCTGGAAGAACACCATATAATGATATATTCAGATGGTCGCAAAGATGAGCCGCTCAGCAGCATGGCAGGCCTGAAATAGCCGAGTAAGCCAGGAGCTGAATTTAACACCAAGCCCCCAACGGTCCAAGAGGTAGAAAGCACTGTCCAGAAAACTCGGTGTATAAGAGATGCCCTGAGGTGCTCAAACGACTGCTGCGTTTACTGAAGAATGCGTGGAAAACCCAGCCTGTAAGCAAGGAATGGAGAAAGGCGAACGGAGTCTACATCCCTAAGGAACAAAATTCCACAGACATCAGTCAGTTCAGGCCAATCGCACTACTCAATGTGGAAGGGAAGATATTCTTCTCAGTGATGACGAAAAGACTCACTACATACCTCCTGGCAAATGGGTACATTGACACTACCATTCAGAAAGGAGGTATCCCAGGTACACCAGGATGTCTAGAGCATGCCACAATGATCTGGGAAGCAATCCAAAAGGCAAAGTCCGACAGAACAAACCTCCATGTAATCTGGTGGGATCTAGCGAATGCTTATGGATCCGTTCCACACCAGAGAATTCTTTGAATTTTCTGACCGAACACAATCCCCGACCAACAACTGCTGACTCTGTGCCACCATGAGGACATGCACACCACCATAGCGGGTAGATGCTGGAAATGGGTTGGCCACATGCTCAAACGTGACCCTGACACCAGAACTGCCGTGCTATGGACTTCAGAAGGAAAGTGAAATCAAAGATGGCCAAAACCATTTGACGGAGAACTGTGGAGACGGAGATGCTACGGATAAACCAGAGCTAACACGAAGGATGGCTATTGACCGAGCAAAGTGGAGACAGTTTGTTTTTGCCCTACAGGACGGCACCAAGCATGATGGTCAATGATTGCTTTGTCAGTCAACGGCCAAGGACCAAAGAAGAAAGAAGAAGACATTAGTTATAAGAAATTCAGATACTCTGAACATTGAAAAGTATTCTGTCAAGATAGCTAAGCTGATAGATGAACTCAAGGCAAGGTTTGTAGATTTAAAAAAAAACTCAATGAAGATATGCAATTGTTTGCTGATCCGTTAGGAGTTGATCCAGTTAATACTTCTGACTTGGTTCAGATGGAACTGACTGATGTTCAAAATAACAGTGACCTGAAGACAGTGTTTAATCTAAATTACCTTCTAACATTTTACAGCAAATGTATTTGTCCGGAAACAAATCCTAAACTTTCTAGACATGCCAACCAATCTACAATATTTCACTGTTTGGGTGCACTTATTCTTGTCAACAGCTTTTCTCAAGAAGGAAAATTATTAAATCCAAATCAAGATCTGCACTAGCAGATGAAAATCTATCGAGCATTCGTCGAATCGCCACATCAGCTGACATTTACAACTTGTGCAAAGTTAATGTATAGCTGTCACTGTCATTCCGAGCACTGCTCTATAATGTTCCTGAAGGAGAATATATGATCTGCACATCTTCTGTTCTTTCTGAATCCTGCTTGTTCCTTCCTCGGTTTATAGTCTACTACTTTTGAAATTCTCTGGACAATTATCCTGCCTAGTCTTTTACTGGGAACTGAGAGGAGAGTAATTCCTCTCCAGTTGTAGCAGTCTGCAAAGTCACCCTTCATTGGCAATTTGTCAATTATTCCTTTACGCCTCTCTGTTGATGTTGTCACTGTTTTCTAGACTTGAGCAAATAGTGGTTCTAACAGTTCTGTTGATAGTTAAGGATCTGCCTTGAATAACTCAGCATTTAAATTGTCATGACCAGGCTGATAAAGTCCAGTTGATAAACTCTCTTTTTGATAACTCTCTCTTTTTTCATCATCATCAGTTGATAAATATAAGCTCACTAGAACATCACCAGAGCTACATGCTGTGTTGTTGTGTTGCTCGTGGTTTGAGTATGGAATGTCAACTCGACCTACGCAGTGGTGTGTAGACATGGATTGTGAGTATAATACGCGAATGATAAGAAGAGTTCGTGGTGTTGGCAAATGGTCTTTTTCTCACACTCATGTATGGCTGGAAATCATCGACACCAACGACTGTGTACCTTTGCTACAGTTTAATTGGATGTACACACTCGACAGCACGAATAGTGACAAATTACAGGTTGGCATAATACATCATGGTACAGTGGATAAATGGACTTGCAATGATACATGGGCACTCATGTAGAATAATAGCATAATGGATTGTCAGTAGACAAGCACTCAGTATTGCCCATATATATATATCATCTGAGTTTACTGACAAAGCACGTCAGATTATAAACAACAGTCAAGATGGCTTCTAGACCTAACCTCGTCTAGTGAAGATTCCTTACAATAATGTTCAGCACATATTTTCCATATAATCATATTGAACCGCTAGTAATGGGTTCTCATGTGTAGCAGTGATCTCTGGACTCATCAAGCGATAATACGGGGCATCCCTTTCTCTTCTTGAAAGTCACAAAATATTTGGATACAAGATGGCTTCTCTAGTGAGCTGTCACTCACGTTTGGATACAGATAATGAATCTGCATTAAAGTTAGTCATTCATGAAATGTTCTCATTGCTCTGTAGATTCTATTATGATACAATTGACTTCATCATACAAGATATAGTGCTGCTAGAAATGAATGTCGATTTCATCTAGATAAATATTTCCTCAGACGTACAAATCGTGTCTATCGAGAAACGGTGGCTTAGCCAGAGTTCATAAGAAGTATCTTTTGTTACCTTGGTATCAGAAATTTGATTCTGCCATTCCTTGGCAATAAGAATAAACACTGGGGTAAAGCATACACGATAGGTCTAGACGACTATCACTTTCCCCACAAATACTGAGATCACTTTTTCCGGCGACAAGCCGCTACACTAAAATCACAGCCCCCATCAGGGCGAAGCCAAATCACACCTCTCTAGCGACACATCCGCCGAACAGCCCTTTGACCTTTCTATCGACCAAAGACCATATAGTTCGACTTAGATATGTAAAGATATACAGATATAAGACAGACTCGTCCTACCCAGACAAACAACACACATAAATTCAGGCCATAGATACACCGAAGCAAGAACAACCTATTTCTACCCAAACAAAGAATAAATCGCAGTAAAACTGGATTCATCCGCGGAGTTCGATCGAAAGTCCTTTCAAGGGAAGTAACTCAATAATGACATTTCCTTAAGTACTAAAAAGTATCTATTTTGTTTACAAAATATTTGCGAACATAACAAGCATACAAATGTATTATATTGTAAGATATCAAAGACTGCACGTAACAGTCTTACCACACCTCCCGGGAAAAAAAATGGAACATTTTTTTTTTTTGAAATACATCTAGGAGCAACGTACAATAGGCTCACAACGCATGAATAATGCGCAGATGAAAATATCAGGAATAAATATAGCGCCTAATATGAGGCTAAGTCGACTTATGGAGCGACTGGTGAGAATGTATCTCATAAACTGAGAGAAATTATTTCTCTACAAGTAAATTTTTCCAGGAAGGTGTCATCAAAGTATAATACAATTCTGGCAATTACACAATGCCTAAAAAATTTCATACCATAATTTCGTATTAGATATTTTAAATTTATGATTTATGAAGAAAAATCATCAAAGCACAGCGGTGAATAAACATCAATGAACCGCTATGTAGTGATACAATCATTATATTATTAAATTACAAATGTGTATCTATCTTGATATAGAAAGGAACTATTATAAACTAGACATATCAAAAAGCCTGAGACCTAATAGTTATGTGGAATCATGTGGGCATCTTGACAGAATGTCTGCCATCACCTTATCTGATCCACGAATAGCTCGCACAGAGAAATGAAAAGGTTGAAGAGCAATTGCATGTCGAGTAGACCTCGAGCTCTTCAAATTCTTACTCTGTATAGCAGTAAGGGCTTTTTGGTCGGTTTCTACTATGAAATGTGCGCCTAGAAGGAATCTCTGTAGTTTGAGGATCGACCAAACCATAGCTAATAGCTCACGGTCTAAAACCGAATAATTCCTTTCTGCCGCATTAAGTTTTCTGGAAATATACATTACAGGATGCAGAGTTCCAGAGTACTCTTGCATTAGTGCCGCTCCAATCCCAGTGGATGAAGCATCACTACGAAGAACAAATGTCTTATCTTTAGTAGGTAACACTAAAATAGGTGGTGTTGAAAACAATGTTTTAATCTTATCCAAAGAGCATTGGCATTCCTGAGACCAGTGGACCATATTAGGCGAACCTTTCTTTAAAAGTGTAGAAAGAGGTGCCATGATAGAGGATAGATTCTGAATGAATCTGCCATAAAATTGAATAAGACCTAACAGACTTCTCACCTGTTTTTTAGTCTTAGGGATAGAGATGTTAAGTATCTTACTAGTATTATGGTCCTCTGTCTTTAGGAAACCATGACCAACTCGGTGGCCTAGGAAAGAAATTTCGCTAAAACCAATATAGGCTTTAGAGGGTTTCGCTGTCAGGTTGTGCTCGCGCAAAGTAGACAGCAATTCATCTAACCCTGAATAGTGATCTTCCCAAGTATCGCTGAAAAGACAGATGTCGTCTAGATATGCAATGACATCTGACCGATAAGATAGGATTCGGCGCATCATGCGTACGAATGTAGCTGGTGCGTTCATAAGACCGAAAGGCATAAAATTCCATTGGAACAAACCTCTAGGTGTTGAAAAAGCCGTGAGAGGTTTGGCGCGTTCAGATAAAGGAACTTGCCAATATCCTTTAGACAAATCAAGTTTAGTGAAAAAATGGGATTTGGAGAGTCGAGTAAGTAGCTCTTCCAGTAAAGGCATAGGTTCGGCATCGAACTTCGTTACTTGATTCAATTTGCGATAGTCAACGCAAAGACGTATGTTATTGTCTTTTTTCCGAACAATAACCATCGGCGAAGAATATGCAGAGGTGGATGGTTCGATTATTTTCAAATCTATCATCTCATCCAACTCTTTCTCGACCTGTGCTTGAAAATGTATAGGTATAGGATAAGGTCTAACCCTAATAGGCGTATGGTCAGTTAGAACAATGTCATGTTCAATGACATGAGTTTGTCCAGGGATGTCAGTGAGTACATCCTGAAATGTTTGCAACATAGTTGAAACTTGTCGCTGTTCTCCTAGAGACAAATCAGGAGAGACAGTAACGTTCTTCCATGATTCACTAGAATGAAGGGGGATCATTGGAAGAGGAAGATTTACATCTGAAAAACTTGTTTCCTCATCCTGTATCACGGACAGTGATGAGTAATGACCATGTTGTACTGGAGAATTGTCCGTTGCTTGGAAAAATGGGTTGCAAATAATCCGGACGTTCATGGAATTCAGTAAGCATATTGATGTGGAAGGTTTTATGCTTCCCATCAATATCGACAATATAGTCGACATCGGAAATTTTCGATATTATATCGTACGGACCTTTCCAAGAAATAAGTAGTCTGTTTTCCCTACAAGGTAGTAATACAAATGCTTTGTCACCAGGACAAAGTTGTCGTAAGCATCTCTTCTTATTGGCAAATTGCCTTGCCTTCTGTTTCGCAAATTCAGAAGAAGAAGTTGCTAATTTGCATGCTTCGATAATCTTTTGTCTCAACGCGATGACATATTCGTAGGATGACTTTGTGTCATCGTCAATATTGTCAGCTGTTATGAGATCATGAAGCAACGACATAGGGCCACGCGGACGCGCGCCAAAGACGAGTTCAAAGGGGAAAATCCTGTATGTTCATTGGGGACCTCTCTGTAAGCGAAGAGGGCCGCAGGTAAAACTCTGTCCCAGTCTTGAGGATGATCCTCAGTTATCTTCCCTAGTAAGTTTTTAAGTGTTCTATTAAGGCGTTCGACCATCCCATTAGACATTGGATGATAGATACTACTTAAAGATCTATCTATCTGCAGAGTAGACATTACTTGAGACATGGTATCTGATATTAGTTGGGTGCCATGGTCTGACAATATCTCTCCGGGGAACCCCAGACGAGAAAATATAAGCCAAAGAGCATCTGCAATATCAGCAGTAGTAATACTCTTCAGAGGAATAGCCTCTGGCCAACGTGTGCACATATCAACACACGTCAAGATAAACTGATGTCCTCTGGCAGACTTGATCTTAAATGGACCAATAATGTCTATGGCCATTTTTTGAAACGGCCGAATAGGAATGTCTGCCGCCTGAATGGGTGCAGCATGCCGTGGACCTTTGGATTTAACTTCCTGACATACTTTACAAGATCGACAATAAATCCGTATGTCCTTGTTTACCAATGGCCAAAAGAAAGCCGCAAGGACTCTTGACTTAGTACGGGAAAAACCCATGTGTCCAGCACACTGAGAGTCGTGAGCGTGCTGCAAAATTTTAACTCTCAAATTCTTGGGAACCAGGATTTGAGAATGACTTGACGTAATGGAGTCTTGAACCATACGTACAAGTACGCCATTCTTCTTTGTAATCCACGATTTACGACTTGTGTCTTTATTCGGATCACCTTTAGTTGCAAGAATGAAGAATTTCTTCAGAGTGGGATCATCTTCTTGCTGTTTTATAAACGAGTCACGAGAAATTACCAAGGGATCATCTTGGTTATGCACTTCATTATCTTCAGTAGATGAAGTTTGAGGCATATTAAGAGCCTGAGCTCTAGTGACTACAGCGTTAGCAATCTGCATGTTTTGCCTTTCCAACGCGGAAATTTGTTGCGGAGTGCATTCTTTGACTCCATGAATGCGACCGATGATGAGGTCAGCGATCGGATTCGGAAGAAGACATGCGTGTACATCTCCTGTAAAGAAAGGAGTAGCAATCCTAATGATAGCAGTAGAGTATTTCTCTAATGTGCCGCCAAATGTTACACATTTGACTACTTGTCCAGTGGCACGGGAAGGATCTACGAGTGACTGCCTAACACCAATTGTGGTGCATCCAGAATCAAATAGCACGGAGACTGGATTGTTATTTACTAAACCCTTATGTAAGACAAGAGAACCTCTTCCATCATGCGCGACTGATGCTGGAAGAGCAGGAAGAGGATGGCCGCAGCTTAAAGTAGACACTGTGGTTGGCTCAAATAATGTTTTGCATTGGGGGCACTGAGATGCTCTCCCAAAATCAAAAGCGGCACATGCCATATTATTAGCGTCATTATTGTCTTTACTCTGTTTATAGGCTTCATGGGACTCTTGTTGTGCAGAGTTTGCCTGAAAATGTGGTTTATGTCTTCTGTTTTGAGATCTACCTCGGTTATTATTACCTCTGTAGTTATTGTTACCTCTATTGTAACCCCTATTTGGGTTTGAGTCATAGTTCTCTTGGTTACCATTATCATATTCATTATAATGAGTATCTCTGTAATTGCGATCTTGTTGACTCCAAGACGGATACCTCGGATAGTTTCTATAATTACTTCCTCTATGGAAATTGCTATAATTGTGACCACCCCTGTGTCGAGAGCTATCAGCTCGTCTCCAGTTCTTTGAAGAAGAACCCTGAAATGATTGGTTACCTTGGTTTTGATAACTATTATGGTTACCTTTTTTATCAAATCTGTTTTGAGGTCCCTGAAATCTGTGTGAATAATTGGGATTGTATGGTGTTGCTGAAGCAACTGGCATACTCTCCTTAATCTTAGTGTTGCCAAAAGTCACGTCGGGGTGTGCAGTGACATATTGGGAACAATATTCTTCCATTTCCTTTAGAGATTTGGGTTTACGCTCATGTATAAATTCAAGGAATGGTTTGTTAACACATGACATAATCTTATCTCTGAGCAACAAATCCATAAGTCCTTCATACGTTTTTTTTGTTTTGGAAAGCTCAATCCAACGATCAACTGTGAGACGTGCCTTTGCAATGAATTCTGAGAATTCTACACCTGTCTCAGGCACCATCGTCTTAAACAAAAGGCGATAGCCTTCCTCACTTAGCTGGTATTTTTTTTTATCAAAGCCGCCCTAATGAAATCATAATTATCCTTATCTGCTTCTCCTACAAGGCATAATCTAGTCAGAGATTCACCTTTCAAGTTTTCTGCTAATTGGTTAGCATATTGTGATTTATCCACATTATGAGTACGACAAGAACGTTCAAATCTATCCAGCCAGAATGTAATATCGTCACTGGACTGATTGAACGGTGGAACCTTAACCTTGTAAGTAGAAGGTTTACCATTACTACTAGATGCCTGATTAACATTACTCATACTTGTCAATCTCAATTTCTCTAACTCAAATTCATGTTCTCTTATTGCTTTTTTTTCTTCAGCTTCTCTGTCTAATCTTTTTTGTTCAGCAGCAGCTTCTCTTTCTAATTTTTTTTGTTCAGCTTCCCTGTCTAATCTTTTTTGTTCAGCAGCAGCTTCTCTTTCTAATTTTTTTGTTCAGCTTCAAATCTCCTTTCCTCCACCTGCATCTGCAATTTCTTTAGTTCAGCAGCAGCATCAGCTTCTTTTTCTAATCTTTTCTCTTCAGCCAGAGCTTTTCTCTCTTCTGCAGCAGCAGCTTTTTTCTCTTCAGCAGCTAATGCTTTGTCATATTGAGCAACTGCCCATTCTTCTAATTGTTGACCAGTCTTATCAAGGGCTTTCCCTTGTATAATGAAGTATTCTAATGTAGACATGATGTCTAACAATAATACTAATCACCTGAAATAATAATAATACCACAAGTTCTTAATGACTTGATTAATCAGCACACTATCCCAATATCTGTGGGTCACAAGCCTTAATAAGGTCTTGTATAACAGTAATAATAATCAAGTACTGGTTTATACCATAATCCAAGTGCAGTGCACAAGCAATAGTGTCTTATGAAATATACCTATATAAAACATATGTCAACCAACAGAATACATAAAGTACAAATAAGACTGACAATACGAAAACGTTTGCAGAAATCAAATAAATCAAATAGGGAAATCAATGAAAGTAATCACTGAATCTGCAAGGAATAACAACACAAATGACGTCACAGTATATGAATATAAATTGTGAATAGAACTGAAAGATAGAAAAGGGGTAGACCAACAAATTACAAACAATTCAAAACAAAACTAAAGAACAAAGAAATATTACAAAAATAACAATAACTACAGTCTTCACAGCTAACACAAATAGCAACTAGTTGTTGCAAGCAAATTTCCAATTAAGGAAATTGCACCTAAAGAAAACTCCCACAACGGACCCTCTATGACGTGGGATATTCTGTTGTGAGGACACCGCCCAACCTAAACACAACCCGCTGACATATAAACTAACATACTATACAAACAAATAACATGTAAACATAAATATATAAATTATGTGTATGATAGTATGTGTTGCAAAATAGGCTCAGTTTTACAGTAATGGCAAAGTTATTCTTATAAAAATAAATAAACTGCCACTTTATTGAATTACAAATTCTGGCCTTAAATATTAAAGTTCATATATAGAAAACAAGAAGATCCATCGATGAAAATAGGACTTCTTAGTTCAATAATACTGTCTTCCTGTTAATATTGACAAGAATTGATCCAACTGTTCTGTGAAACTCTGCAATGTCTAAGTGGAAAAATGTCAACAACGCTGATCTACATACTGCATTCACTTGACAGGTCACGTGACGAAGTGTTGACAAAGAGCAAACTAATACTGCAAGTGTGTCGTATCAGCCACAGGAAACGGTCTGGTATCGGTAGTCTGTTGACTTCTCAATTTCTGCGAGGTCAAACCCAGAAAGCTGGTCCACCAGTTGATAAACTCCTGTGGTGTTCTGATTACAACCTCTTGTAATGGGTATAGTGGCCACCGCTGTAAAGATATTTCGGGTCACTGTAAAAGATCGGTGTTGTTTGCTCCACTGTAGTGTACACAAACCAGTGCTACAATCCCAGCAATCAGTGGTGTTAATGATGGGTGTGTGCTGGAAGACAAAGGTCAGCAACGACTGTGTACCTTTGCTACAGTTTAATTGGACGTACACACTCGACAGCACGAATAGTGACAAATCACAGGTTGGCATAATACATCATGGTACAGTGGATAAATGGTCTTGCAATGATACATGGGCACTCATGTAGAATAATAGCATAATGGATTGTCAGTAGACAAGCACTCAGTATTGCCCATATATATATATCATCTGAGTTTACTGACAAAGCACGTCAGATTATAAACAACAGTCAAGATGGCTTCTAGACCTAACCTCGTCTAGTGAAGATTCCTTACAATAATGTTCAGCACATATTTTCCATATAATCATATTGAACCGCTAGTAATGGGTTCTCATGTGTAGCAGTGATCTCTGGACTCATCAAGCGATAATACGGGGCATCCCTTTCTCTTCTTGAAAGTCACAAAATATTTGGATACAAGATGGCTTCTCTCGTGAGCTGTCACTCACGTTTGGATACAGATAATGAATCTGCATTAAAGTTAGTCATTCATTAAATGTTCTCATTGCTCTGTAGATTCTATTATGATACAATTGACTTCATCATACAAGATATAGTGCTGCTAGAAATGAATGTCGTTTTCATCTAGATAAATATTTCCTCAGACGTACAAATCGTGTCTATCGAGAAACGGTGGCTTAGCCAGAGTTCATAAGAAGTATCTTTTGTTACCTTGGTATCAGAAATTTGATTCTGCCATTCCTTGGCAATAAGAATAAACACTGGGGTAAAGCATACACGATAGGTCTAGACGACTATCACTTTCCCCACAAATACTGAGATCACTTTTTCCGGCGACAAGCCGCTACACAAAAATCACAGCCCCCATCAGGGCGAAGCCAAATCACACCTCTCTAGCGACACATCCGCCGAACAGCCCTTTGACCTTTCTATCGACCAAAGACCATATAGTTCGACTTAGATATGTAAAGATATACAGATATAAGACAGACTCGTCCTACCCAGACAAACAACACACATAAATTCAGGCCATAGATACACCGAAGCAAGAACAACCTATTTCTACCCAAACAAAGAATAAATCGCAGTAAAACTGGATTCATCCGCGGAGTTCGATCGAAAATGACGACACTCCTTTCAAGGGAAGTAACTCAATAATGACTTTTCCTTAAGCACTAAAAAGTATCTATTTTGTTTACAAAATATTTGCGAACATAACAAGCATACAAATGTATTATATTGTAAGATATCAAAGACTGCACGTAACACAGGCGCTTTTCTATTCTTTAACCCTTTGATAGTTGAGATGATTTCTTCTCTCCATGGAATGTCTGTATTTAAATCTAAATCATTTTCGGCGTCAGGAACATTCAGTTGCGTCTCTGGTTGTTCCTTATTCAGTGTTTCTCAGAAGTGCGCTGCCCAACTTTTTTTTTCCCCTGTGCTGTGGTGATGATATGTCCTTGCTTGTCTCTTACTAACATAATATTGTTTGCAACCCGTTTTTAGCTGCTTATAACGCAAGTTGCTAACACGCTCCATTTCAACTGTAATAACACATAAGGAAGGGAAACCCGAGGCCTGTAAACAGTAAATAAATATTAGACAAACACAAAGGTATGTTTTCAGGCACTCGTAAGAAATAAAGAAGTAGAACACTAGACTACAGAAAAACCACAGACGTGAGTGGCTTACCCAGGGTTCGAACCCCGTACCTTCCGTACGACATTACCGCCTAGCTATACAAGCGAATCACACTATGCTCCCGGCCAGCTAGGCATCATTTGTAAACTTCCGGTGTTGTCTTGCGTTTCGCACTGATGACCGGTCAGTAAAGCATTATTTTTTTATGATGCCTAGCTGGCCGGGAGGATAGTGTGATTCGCTTGTATAGCTAGGTGGTGTTGTCGTACGGAAGGTACGGGGTTCGAACCCTGGGTAAGCCACTCACGTCTGTGGTTTTTCTGTTGTCTAGTGTTCTACTTCTTTGTTTCTTACGAGTGCCTGAAAACATACCTTTATGTTTGTCTAATATTTATTTTCCATTTCAACGGTTTAGGGCAGCCGTATAATTTGGCCGCTTGCGGTGCAATTTGGTGCACACATTTGGCAAATGCCATATTTGAAGTGTGCAAAATTTCCTGCTTCTATCTTCAATATTAGCTGAGAAAAACGATGTGGTGCATTACTTTCTGAACGCCCCTCGTAGTTTTAGTGTTTTATATACTTCAGTCTGTACAGTTAAAATAGATCCATAGAAGGCATAGCAGGAACATTAGTTGGTGGACATAAAGTAAATATTTTGGGACACTGGTGATACTGGTCTTTGTCGTAAAAAGGGAAAACGAATTTCAGGAAATGATTGATACAACAGTGACAGAAGTAAAAATAAAGGTCTTAGTTGTAATAGGAAAAGATGGACGTAATTTTCATCTCAAAGAACAGGTTAAATAATAAATTCAAATACCTAGGCACGTTAATAACATCAGCTGGAAAATACATGAGTAGAGTAGCCCAGGCAAAAGCATCATTCTATCAACTGAAAAGCATTTTATGCAACAATTCTTTGTCAGTGGAAATAAAAAAGGAGTTTCTCAGTGTTGTATAGAACCAATCTTGACATACGGGAGTGAGTCATGGACAATTATTAACAAGAAAGAAAAGCACTAGAGGTCACAGAGAGCCGTAGTGTTAAAATACAATGGAAAACTAGAAAGCGTAATGAGGATGTACAGAAAGATGTAAATGCTTAAAGGAAACGTTTTCGTCACGGGTGATAGGATGTTTTCGGACAATAGGGATAGAGGACCAGAAAGAGAGAAAAGACTGAACAGTTTGACATTATGGCATGGAAGGAAGTCAATACCAGAATTGATAAATAGTGCTGGAGACAGGATGTTTTAGAGAGACATGGTTCCCTACGCCACCAAGCATTGCACTTGAAGAAGAAGATTCTTTCTATGAATTTCTCACGCTATTTTCTTCTCACACTATATTACTTTCCAAATACCAACAGTACGTGTATATATACTGAAGCACATTAAAAACGCACCACTATTATATATACTGATGCCGAGAAGCTAGCAAAAAAAAAGTGTGGGAATGGATTTTCCCCGTGTTTGCCATGCGGTAGAGAGCGAATGGCTGCTGGAATGGAAAGTGCAAGATTCAACCAATGGGTGTGTGTACAGACTACATGAAAACGATGAAAGTTACACGTGCAACACGATTCTGAACAGCTATGACCCTGAAAATGTGTACGCGTTGTGGCAGTATACTCGGTATAAAAAGGCCGTTGAGACAAAACACCCAGTACATGTGCTTGAAATGCCACGACTATCTGAAAACGACCGCCAACGAGCCATTGGTATGTTGGAGACCGGAATGAGCTCGCGGGCCATTGCCAGAAGGATGAAATGCCACCACAGCACTATTGTACGTCTCAATGAACGTTACGGAACCACTGGCAGTGCCCGGGATAGACTTCGGAGTGGCCAACCACGAGTTACTACCCCTGCGCAAGATCGTCATATTGTGCTGAGTCACCTAAGGAATTGACTCTCCCGGCAAGTCAAACAGCAAGAGCAATAGTGGGTAGACATGGGCAAGTCTCTCGAATGACAGTCATACGACGACTCAGCGATACAGGCCTTACTGCAAGACGACCTTATGTTGGGCCAAACTTGACTCACAGACATCGTTAGCAGCGCCTGCAATGGGCAGAGCAACATATCAGATGGACTAGACTGCAGTTGAATGCTGTCCTATTCACAGACGAGAACACATTCAACATATCCTTTGCAGATCGACGTATGCGGATTTAGCGACGGTGTGAAGAGCGCTTTGCAGATTGCTGTGTCAACCGATTTCGAGGTGGCAGTATTCACATTTGGGGAGGATTCAGTTTTCACCATCGCTTGCCTCTTGACGACTTCCGTGGAAATGTTAATGCTGTGACATATCGAGATGAGGTTCTGGATGCACTGGTTGCTCCTGCGTTCACAATTTATCCAGACTTGCAGCTTCTCCAGCAGGATAACGCACGTGCCTTTTTTTGTATTTTTGGTTTTCTCCCTTGCCTGCACAGAATGCAATGAATTTCATAACAATCAAATGTACAAATTAATGACCAGCATGGATTCATAGGAAAATGAATAAAGATTCCAAATATGTAAACTTGTACACACTTATATTTACATTTCACACTCTGTTCCTGGATTATACAGGTGGTGCGTTTTTAATGTGCTTCAGTATATATCTCTTGCTGGATATTTTTTTCAGATACTCCGGAGATAGAGGCATCAACTGCTCCTCTATTATTGTTGTTACTTGTGTTCCTCGGCATCGCATTAATTGCGTATTTGTGCAGTACTAGGTCAAGGTAAGGCATGTAATCACTTTTAAACCGGATGATACAGTTATTAGTGCCACACATAAAATGAATTAATAATTGACATTGACAAATGACAATTAAGAATTAGTGGCTGTTGTGTGGTTCTGAAACGTGAAGAAAAGCAGAAGCAACATCCAGGTAGTTAAAACAAGAGACCTGAAGACAGAAATCAGAACGATAACAAAAACATGGCAAAAACTTGAGCTGTTCTCCCGCGACAAGCATGTGCTTGCTGAAGGCATATGCTCCCTTGGGAACTTGTCACCGTAGGGTTTGCCCAGGCATTGTTTATGCTTCTGGCAGAGTTAATGTGAATGCTTAAAGTAGAGTGCCGTAGGATTTGCCCAAGCATTGTAAATGCTTGCCAAGGTTGCGTGAGCATTGAAAACGGCTCACGAGAAAAAAAGATAGAGGGAAGATTAAACATAACAGACGATGGTTCACTGAATTCGCTTGTGTCGGTAAAGCGTGAGTATTTTTCTAGTGAGTAGTAAATAAAGCCGACCAATGGTTTCAGCTGGTAAACAGGTGAAAGAACGAATCAGAAGTAGGGTGGAGAAAAAAAAACATATCAGCTGACGATGGCCAGAGGTCAGAACAGCTCACGGCTTGCTAGAGGACAGTGGTGTTTCCGAAGACGAAGGAACAAGAGAGGCTGTTGTGCGGTTGCCACCAGTTTTAATCAGTTCTGTGGTATTACAGATAGTTTTAAAAGTTATACAGAAGATGCACAAGCTGTATAGAAAAACTTAGAAGTTTAAAAGAAGTCAGTGGTTAAAGAGAAGTGACATTAGTTCTAGGAAGTTCAGAGGACGTGATTGTGACTAGTCAGTAACAATATGATATAACTAAGAAGTGTCACATAGATAGAGTAGAAGATGATTAAGAGAGCTTTAATAGTGACAGTAGTGAGTGAATTTTCAGGAGAGATTCAGGGAATCGCCTGTAAGTATTGGTTTTTGAATTATTATGTACATTGATGAAAGTTTTACAGGAGAAATAAAACTGAACTCCCAGGTCGACAAGCCATATGAGCAATGAGAATTATAATGACCAAGCAAACCAGAGAAGGAATTGAATTAAATATTGAAGGTCAAGCTTGGTACCGTCATCTATTAAATGGATGATATGAATGAATCCCAAGAAGGGAGCTACATATTTTTCATCACAGAGAGAGAGAGAGAGAGAGAGAGAGAGAGTTCACAGTGAGTGAAACAATGGGTTGTACACGGAATTAGTTACGACAAGTAAGTGACAGCGATGGTCGACTTCTTTAAGAACTACTTGAATGCTCTCACATGTAAGTAAGGAATATATAAGGTTTACTTCATGCATAGAACTATAGGATGTTTTTTCCCAGAAGCGGATACAGGCAGGTCTGACCAAGTTTTGTATAGGAAGAATAAAAGTACAAAATAATGAATTGCATAATGCTGATCAGTTGTATTAAGGTATACTGAAACAGAATTTAAAGATGTCAAATAAGTACATGGAGTTGATAGAGGAACAAAGGGAGATTAAGTGTCTACATATATATGAGATAAAGAAAGTATACATGAAGCAACTATGCTACAACTGTAGGTATGCTCTTTGAAGAGGTATCTACATCATTGAAATATATGACATGTAAATATATATGTTTTTGCAAGAGGAAAAACAAATGCTTGAGTCGATCCTTGTGAGAGGTTGGTGTATGCCAGACTATTAGCCTTTATATAAATCCACTATACGATCAGTCACTGCATATAACAACGGAGAAGGGAACGAACGAGTCAAGAATTGAATGAAGGAAGGAAAGTAGTTCATCCAAGAATTACCAACTCTGGTGGAGAGGGCCAGTACTCATATACTACTACCTTAACTTGGAAGATATACAAACAAGAAAAGAGACTGGTGTGAGTTACCTAACTAGGCCTGCCACCTGGCACCTAGTTAAAAGAAAGTAGATTGTGGAAAGTTAATAACACACCACCTAGGACGCAGGCGCGGTCACATATTACCTAATTGGTGCCTTTGGACCAGTTCTCTGTTAACTCATACGGTGACAAACTAAAGGCTATCTGTTGAATGAAAGAATGATTGATTAATACATCATTTACTAAACTCAAATGCATGGAGGCATATCTGGAGCCATCTTTAAATGACCACCATCTATGCACAATGTTACAATATACATTTGTGGCTAATTACACCCTCATTGAATCTTAAAATCATCCACACACTTCTAGGGATTCTCCCTGTGGTGAAACGTGTTGAAAACCCAGCATTGCACATTAAGCTTGGAGAAGTAACTTGAGCCCCAGATAGGCAGGGGAGCTGATAAATGGCTCTATGCAGGACGTGACAATTCCTTGGGAGAGCTCAGAACCAAAGCAAACTATTTTAGATCTGCATAGTGGGAGAGCCCCGTGGATGGCGAGGAGTGCACAGTATGCCACGCGATTCTTTCTTCTAACTTGGGACCAGATGTGACGATCCTTTAAATGCAAACCAAGCTGGATAACACCGGGGCTCATGACTTCAACTCAGCACGTTTCGGATGGCGGAAAAGCCACATGAAAAGCTTAGATCTTCAGTGTAGATAAAACAATGGAGTCTTCAACATGGTAGTGGCTGCAAAAGAGCGAAAAGCTCAGCAGTCCAAGTTAAACAACAACAGCAACCAAACTTAGACAACGTTTACAGACGTGTAATTATAACATCATCATCATCATCATGATTTCTTCTCTCCTTATAGAGCTAGGGACCATGACGGAGGTCTGTACCCTTGCTAAATCCTGCACCAAACATTCACATGCACTTACAGTGTTGGTTTCTGCAGCAATATGTTTAACACGATGAGGTTGCCACCTCGTGCACAGCTAATATTAGTCGCCTCGTACAAGCATGAGGGAGCAGTAGATCTAGACTTTCTTTGTCTCACCAGAGACTATGGAGAACTACACGGGTCATGTTATACTATACCTATATGTAAAGTAACGTTTATGCTACACATTTTAAAAGGTAACTGCAACCGTAATTACAAACTTTACAACATTGTAAAACTCTAATGGATACCTTTAGGAACAAGTGGTATCAACTGTTGTCATAGCTGGGACCTGTAGTGGGGATAAACTCCCAGCGCAGGTAAATGTTTCAACGGCATGAGCCTCAACTAGCCTCTGATAAACAAGCCTAGCGCTCGGCCGTCACGTATAGCTTAATTTTAGCAAGGCGGAATTGTTTTTACTGACAGAAGAAGGAACGTAGGAGAGCCCTCGCACCTTAAAACCAGCTGCTTCGGGCAGATATGACTCAAGATCGTTGGTTGCTAGCGTATCTAGGAGTAGCTAAAACTAATGAATTTCAAACCTCCGATGCCTTTTGGGAGCATCCATTTATGAAAAATGCTTCCGAAGTAAACCCTGAGGATATATCTGGAGTCAAGAGTCCTTAATGCAGTTATAATGTTGGTTCAGTGTTATTCTGGCAACTCCTGCGACGAGACTGGTACCAAAATGTATCGGCTACTGTCGTTCCTTTGGACTTCTCGGCCTCGTGAAGAGGAAACACATGCTGCATTGGCAACAGGTTGGTCTCCATATAACTGTGTGTTGCGTGATAAATTCTCGCAACATCATTTTATTACAATATCTATTTTATAACGCAAGGGCAACAACTGCTTGAAATTTATAGTTACTTTTCTCGGTAAGCATTTGTCTTCTCGCGTTGGTATTGAATGCAGTTAAGTTTTGAGCTGGGGTCATTTTGCGCTGGACTGCGCATGACTTGTCTTGCTTCTGGGTCGATCGGTTTCCGCCCACCACTAGTGGAGTGAGCGATTTGAATGGCGAAAGAGATGCCTCGTTGAAGAGGGGATCTCCGCTATTTTTTGTTCTGTCAGGAATGTGAAAGTCCTCTTATGGATATTTCGTTTATTCGAGATGATACCTCTAGTGTTTCCCACATGTCGGGAGGCATAATATTTCTGTGTATTTCCTGAAGGCAAGGTAAATTAACATTTTCATTAACTCTATCGATTTTTGGTCGTGAGCGATTTCTGGTTCATAGCCTGTCTTCGAAAGTCGTCGTCACGAGATGTTTTCCCAGCTCACATGTCGCTGTATTGTGCTGCATCGGTTGATGCAGGTCCCAAGGACTATTACTTGCTACTTGGTTACCTGAACTAGGTTTGAAAAACCTTTGTTATCTAGAGGATATTTTTGAGGACATTATTTATACTTCGGCAGACGTGTCTGTCTTGCTGAAGTCAGATTAAGGAGAGTGAACTGATCTCATACATCTGGTTATCTCCTGGCTGTTATAGAAAAGGATGGAGTTTTTCACCTGACTACATTTACAGCACTATGAAATATAACATGCATCTGACTCATCATTGTAATGCTGTCTACCGTCTATTGCTGTATTGAATGTTGCTGTGATAATGACTGTTTGATGTGTCTACATATTCGCGTAACCATTTTGTCACTGTGGCGTCCACAATAAATAATGAAGAAAAACGTCAACGGCTGTTACAAGAATCATTGACTTTATACGTCGTGAGTTTACTGACGTTCTATGTGGATTGCCCTGTTATTTTTGTATGAACATTGTTTGACTGAACACATCTGCACACTACACAAAACCAGACATGCGGATACCATCCATCATCATATGGCATCACGCATCATTTGGTGGCCATAAGCTGGGTTGATCTGGTACCAGCAAACACGGGGTCCCTTACCCACTTCATTTTCAACAAGAATTCATCAACATCCTTCAAGAAATTAACATTCTTCAAGACAGTCAACATCTTCAAAATTTTCAAAGTACTCGGCGTTGCCCGGTAAAAGTCAAAATTTCAACTTTTTGACGGAAACAAGAATTTGACAGTACCCGGCGTTGTTACATGTTGCCGGATAACTCGGACTGCTGTTATCTTTTACGCAAGTCAAGCAAGTTGCTGCTGTCAAGGTTCCAGTGCTGTCGTTTGTTGAGAAGGTCAAGTGCCGGTTGAAACGGGTTGTTTTCTGAAGAAGGCCAAGTACCGATTTCCATCAACTTACTTTTGGATTAGAAGGTCAAGTGCCGAAACAACTCAACACACAGTATTTCAGAAGCTCTTGTACCATCGTGTTAGCAGTGGAAGCAGTTCAGATGTGCCATCATCGTTGGAGCTTCGCTCTTTAGGACGTTGATTGACATCCGTTTTTTCTGCTGTTCGACGATTGGAAGCCTATAAGTTAAGTGGCCTGTTTGTATGTAAACTGTGCCCTTATACTTCTGCTGAGTCTTCTGTGTATCATCTCATTCTATATGTTATATGTCTATATGTTATTTGTATATTTATATGTTTATATTTCAGCGGGTTCTCGGTTGGGTGGTGTCTCCGTTAGATTATGCCACGTCATAGAGGTCGTCTATTGTGAGCGTTTTCTGTAGGGTTTGCAAATTTCCGATACTGGAATTTGCTAAGCGACTTCTGTTGCTATTTATGTTAGCTGTGATGACGTGTTTTAATATTGTTTTCGTTATTATTTCGCATTCTTTAGTTTTGTTTTGATTTGTTTGTATTTGTTAGCCTACTCTTGTCTATAATTTAGTTTCATACAACATTTTTGTTTATACACTGTGGTGTCATGTATTTTGTTTAATTCTATCGTAGATATCGTCACATTTTTTGTGATATTTCATTAATTTCTGCTTTATTTTTAGTTGATTTCTGCGAAAGTTTTTGTATTGTTGCTGATCTTTGTTATTGTTTACATTGTTATTGTTTACATTGTTTGCATTGTTTACATTTTCAATGTTTACATTCTGCATGTGTTTACATAGTCATTGTTTACAGTTATAGTAATTAGTTAATGGGCTATGCTAATGCACTGTTACTACTACACTGATGATAAATGAATGATGAATAGTGTCGTGCACTATTGAATGAGAAGTGCACTTATGATCAAGAATTGATTGGTGATATTTCATATACAAGTTCTTTGATTGGAGACTTGTTTCCCACAGAGACTGGGATAATATAAGGTGATGTGAATATACAAGTGCTTAATTAAGACTTGTTACACTTAGGTTTGAAATAAATTAGTTAATTATTTCAGGTTTTGGACTCATATGTTAGACAACATGTCTACATTTGAGCACTTTATTGAGCAGGGTAAATTGCTTGGGAAGACTGGTGATAAGTTAGAAGAATTTGCAACTGCTCGATATGATAAAGCAATGGAAGCTGAACAAAAGAAACTGCATATGGAAGCTGAACAAAAGAAACTGCAGATGCAGGTGGATGAAAAAAGATTCCAAATGGAAATGGAAAAACAAAAAAGGGAATCAGAAGCTGAGGAAAGAAAACTCCAGCTAGAGGCTGAAAATAAAAGACTTGAAAAAGAGGCTGAAAATAAAAGACTTGAAAAAGAGGCTGAAAATAAAAGACTTGAAAAAGAGGCTGAAAATAAAAGACTTGAAAAAGAAGCTGAAAGACTTCAAATAGAGGCTCAGGCTGAGGAGAGAAGATTACAGAGAGAATCTGATGAGAGGAAAGAGAAAGCAAAAATGGAACATGAAGAAAAGGTCTTAGCTTTAGAGTTGGAAAAATTGAAATTGATGAACATGAGTAATGGTAATGATTCAAACAAGGGTTCATCTTCTGGTAAGGCTAATAATGATACTTTTAAGATTAAGTTGCCAACATTTAGTCCTTCCAGTGATGACATAATGTTCTATCTGGACAGATTTGAACAAGCATGTACAGCTCATAACATAGACAAAGCAAAATATGTTTATCAGTTATCAGGGATACTGACAGGTAAAGCTCTAAGTATATTAAATATGGTGGATGAACCTGACAAGAACAATTATGAGGTTGTCAGGGCCGCTCTGTTAAAGAAATATCAGCTTAACGAAGACGGCTATCGTCTACAATTTAAAAACATGTTACCTGAAAATGGAGTTGAATTCTCCGAGTTTATTGCAAGAATACGCATTACTTTCTCACGATGGGTTGAACTATCTAAGACGGAAAAAACTTATGAAGGACTTATGGACTTAATACTTAGAGACAAAGTCATGTCGTCTGTCAATGAGTCTTTCCTTGCTTTCCTTCATGAACGTAAACCTAAAACAATAAAAGAAATGGAAGATTTCTGTTGCCAATACGTAACTGCACACCCACACATAACCATGGGTAACTCTAAGGTGAAAGAAGGTTTACCAGTTGCTTCGGCAGCTCCGTATGGTCAAAACTTTGCTCGTAGATTCCAACAAAATTTTGATAGAAAGAGCAGCGGTAATTTCTATCAAAATCATGGAAACCAATTTCATGGTGATTCTTCTTCGAAGAATTGGAGACAACCTGATAGTGGTCGTTACTATCATCCTAATAATTATAAGCATTTCAAAAGAGGATATGGTAATAGAGGTTATTCCTGCCGAAGACCTCAGAACCAAACAAATAGATGTTCGCATCAATGTGAACATGATAGTAATCGTGGAAACTGGAATTCGAACCAGGATAACAATTACAATAGAGACAATAATAACTGCAGAGATAATAATAACTCTGATAACTTCAGAGGTAATAATAGTCGGGGTAGATCTCAACACAAAAAAAAGAGATATCAGCAGGCTAATGCTGTACAACAGGAAACTGAGGGAGCCTGTAATCATGTTGTTGATAATAAAAACTTTGACGCTGTCACTGGTCCTGCTTTTGACTTTGAGAGAGCAAACAAATGCCCCCAATGCAGTACTTTATTCGAACCGGGTACCATAACTACTTTGAGTTGTGGTCACCCACTTCCCGCTCTTCCTGCTGCTGTTGCGCATGACGGGAGGGGTTCTTTAATTCTACATAAGGGTCTTGTTAATGATACTCCGGTCTCACTACTTTTCGATTCCGGATGCACCACTATTGGTGTTAGACAATCGCTTGTAGATCCATCTTGTGCTACAGGAAGGGTTATTAAATGTGTCACATTTGGCGGCACTCTAGAAAAATATCCTACTGCTGTAATTCGCATTGCCACTCCTTTCTTTACTGGAGATGTGCATGCTTGTCTCTTACCTAAGCCTATTGCGGACCTTATTATTGGTCGTATTCACGGAGTTAGGGAGTGTACCCCACAGCAGATTGCTGCTTGGGAAGATAATAACATGCAAGCTACAAATGCAGTAGTTACAAGAGCACAAGCTCTACAAACACCCGAAACATCACTGAATAGTGATAATGAAGTTGATAGCCAAGATAGTCACTTAGTAATCACTCGTGACTCTTTCATAAAATTGCAAGAAGAAGATCCTTCTTTAAAAAAATTCTTCGTTCTTGCGAAGAAAGGTGATCCGAATCAGGATACAAATAGGAAATCTTGGATTGCAATGAGAAACGGCGTACTTGTACGTATGGTACAAGATTCGACTACGTCGGCACATTCGCAAATTCTTGTTCCCAAGAGCATGAGAGTGCAAATATTGCAACATGCTCATGACTCGCAATGTGCTGGACATATGGGTTTTGCCCGTACGAAGTCGAGAGTCCTTGCGGCTTTCTTTTGGCCTTTTGTCAATAAGGACATTCGTATTTACTGCCGATCATGCAAGGTATGTCAGGAGGTCAAATCTAGAGGACCACGACATGCTGCGCCTATCCAGGCTGCTGACATTCCTATTCGGCCGTTCCAGAAAATGGCCATAGATATTATTGGCCCTTTTAAGGTCAAGTCGGCCAGAGGACATCAGTTTATCCTTACATGTGTCGATATGTGCACACGTTGGCCAGAGGCTATCCCTCTTAAGAGCATATCTACTACAGATATCGCAGATGCTCTTTGGTTGATATTTTCTCGCTTGGGGTTCCCCAGAGAAATATTGTCAGACCATGGCACTCAACTCATATCTGACACTATGTCACAGGTAATGTCTACCTTACATATTGAACGATCTCTCAGTAGTATCTACCATCCTATGTCTAATGGGTTAGTTGAGCGTCTGAATAGAACGCTCAAGACTTTGCTTGGTAAGATAACTGAAGATCATCCTCAAGATTGGGACAGGGTTTTACCCGCGGCTCTCTTTGCCTATAGAGAAGTCCCTAATGAACACACAGGATTTTCTCCCTTCGAACTTGTCTTTGGCGCGCGTCCACGCGGCCTATGTCTTTATTACATGATCTCATCACTGCCGATGATATTAGCGATGAAACTCAATCCTCATATGAGTATGTCATTGCTCTTAGACAAAAGATCATTGAGGCATGTAAGCTAGCAACTGCTTCATCAGAAATTGCTAAAGAGAAGGCAAGACAGTTTGCTAATAAGAATAGATGTCTACGACAACTTTGTCCAGGTGACAAAGCATTCGTCCTACTCCCCAGTAGGGAAAATAGACTTCTTATTGCATGGAAAGGTCCGTATGCAATAGTCTCTCGGATTTCCGATGTTGACTATGTGGTCGATATTGATGGAAAGCATAAAACTTTCCACATAAACATGCTTTCGGAATTTCACGAACGTCCGGACTATTTGCTGCCTATTTTCCAGGCAACGGATGATGCTCCTGCACCTCACGGTCATTATTCATCCCTGTCTGTCATACAGGATGAGGAAGCTACCTTCTCTGATGTCAATCTTCCCTTTCCAGTGGTTCCATTACATTCCACGGAATCTTGGAAAAACGTTTCTGTTTCTCCTAATCTTTCTGGGGACGAACATCGACAAGTCTCGTCGATGTTACAAACATTTCAGGATGTTCTCACTGACATTCCTGGACACACAGATGTCATAGAACATGACATAATTCTTACCGACAATAATCCAATTAGGGTTAGGCCGTATCCTATTCCTATACACTTTCAGTCGCAAGTGGAAAAGGAATTGGATGAAATGATTCAATTAAATATAATTGAACCATCGACTTCACCATATTCTTCTTCCATGGTTATTGTCCGGAAGAAGGATAAGAACATACGAATTTGTGTTGATTATCGCAAATTGAATCAGGTCACAAAGTTCGATGCTGAACCGATGCCTTTGTTAGAAGATCTACTGATTAGACTTTCTAATTCTAGATTCTTCACTAAACTTGACTTGTCTAAAGGTTATTGGCAAGTGCCTTTAGCAGAGCATGCCAAACCTCTTACTGCTTTTTCTACACCTAGGGGTCTATTTCAATGGAATGTTATGCCTTTTTATCTCATGAACGCCCCTGCCACTTTCGTTCGCATGATGCGTCGAATTCTGTCACATCGTTCGGATGTCATCGCATACTTAGATGACATCTGTCTCTTCAGTGATACCTGGGAAGATCACTATTTAGGGTTATATGACTTACTGTCCACTCTACGTGAGAATAATTTGACAGCGAAACCTTCTAAAGCTTTTGTTGGTTTTGGTGAAATCTCTTTCCTGGGTCATCGTGTTGGTCATGGTCTCTTGAAGACAGAAGACCACAATACTTCAAAAATACTGAACATCTCTGTTCCTAAAACGAAGAAACAAGTTAGGAGTCTCTTAGGTTTAATTCAATTTTATGGGAGATTTATTCCAAATTTATCTTCGATCATGGCACCTCTCTCAACATTGTTGAAGAAAGGTTCGCCTAATCTGGTCCGTTGGTCTGAAGAATGCCAATCTTCATTAGACCAAATCAAGAATATATTTTCTTCTCCTCCCATCTTAAGATTACCTACTCTTGATAGGACTTTTGTTCTTCGGAGTGATGCTTCATCCACTGGGATTGGAGCAGCACTGATGCAAGAATATGCAAATACTCTGCATCCTGTTATGTACATTTCTAGAAAACTAAATGCGGCAGAGAGGAACTACTCGGTTTTAGACCGTGAGTTGTTAGCGATGGTTTGGTCAATTCTAAAGCTACAAAGATTCCTCCTGGGCGCACATTTCATTCTAGAGACTGATCAGAAAGCTCTTACAGCTATTCAGACTAAGAATTTGAAGAGTTCGAGATCCACTCGATATGCTATAGCTCTTCAACCTTTTCACTTCACGGTACGAGCTATCCGTGGTGCGGATAATGTGATGGCTGACATTTTGTCTAGATGCCCACATGACTCTAACTAATACTTCTGTCCTATATTCCTATATATTACAGAGTCATAACACACCTATATTACTACAATAGATTAGCACATCTGTACTCACTTTATATGTACACACTATCGTGCTTTGTTGTCATCTTCTTCTGTTCGTTTTTAAGATGATAGAGGAGGACTGAGTAGTTAATATAAGGGCCGTTAGTTTACTAAACAGCCACAATTATTAATAATGTATTGTACCTTATGAAGCATATTAGTTATTAATTAGCATTATATTGCTTGTACTTTCTCAGAATGTCATTGTTGAGCTGAGGACTTACCTTACTAGTATCAAGCATGACGAGTTCTAGATTGTGTACTTACCCTCGGAATACCAGAGCATATGTCCTGGATCGTCATGTAGTTTAACTTTACTATGTACTTATGTCATTACATGTCAAATAATGTACTATTTAAATTTTCCTATCAGATTTGTACATCCATTTTTAAAGACAATATTAGAGTATGCTGTTTAATGATGATTATGGTAACTTGCATACGTATATTGTGTTTACATGCTAACGTGATGTGTGTTGGTGACACCTCCCCGATGTGAATATTTTTTTTGAGACATATTTATTTTTTCTGTTGAGGTATATCCTCACCAGACACTCTATATTTAGCCTCATGTTAGGCAATTTAATTAATTATCAGCGCATAATTCGTGCGTTTTGAGCCGCTTATCGCATGCTCTTTGATATTTAAAAAAAAAATATGTTCCACATTTTTTTTTATCGGGAGGAGGTGGTGATATGTTGCGTGATAAATTCTCGCAACATCATTTTATTACAATATCTATTTTATAACGCAAGGGCAACAACTGCTTGAAATTTATAGTTACTTTTCTCGGTAAGCATTTGTCTTCTCGCGTTGGTATTGAATGCAGTTAAGTTTTGAGCTGGGGTCATTTTGCGCTGGACTGCGCATGACTTGTCTTGCTTCTGGGTCGATCGGTTTCCGCCCACCACTAGTGGAGTGAGCGATTTGAATGGCGAAAGAGATGCCTCGTTGAAGAGGGGATCTCCGCTATTTTTTGTTCTGTCAGGAATGTGAAAGTCCTCTTATGGATATTTCGTTTATTCGAGATGATACCTCTAGTGTTTCCCACATGTCGGGAGGCATAATATTTCTGTGTATTTCCTGAAGGCAAGGTAAATTAACATTTTCATTAACTCTATCGATTTTTGGTCGTGAGCGATTTCTGGTTCATAGCCTGTCTTCGAAAGTCGTCGTCACGAGATGTTTTCCCAGCTCACATGTCGCTGTATTGTGCTGCATCGGTTGATGCAGGTCCCAAGGACTATTACTTGCTACTTGGTTACCTGAACTAGGTTTGAAAAACCTTTGTTATCTAGAGGATATTTTTGAGGACATTATTTATACTTCGGCAGACGTGTCTGTCTTGCTGAAGTCAGATTAAGGAGAGTGAACTGATCTCATACATCTGGTTATCTCCTGGCTGTTATAGAAAAGGATGGAGTTTTTCACCTGACTACATTTACAGCACTATGAAATATAACATGCATCTGACTCATCATTGTAATGCTGTCTACCGTCTATTGCTGTATTGAATGTTGCTGTGATAATGACTGTTTGATGTGTCTACATATTCGCGTAACCATTTTGACACTGTGGCGTCCACAATAAATAATGAAGAAAAACGTCAACGGCTGTTACAAGAATCATTGACTTTATACGTCGTGAGTTTACTGACGTTCTATGTGGATTGCCCTGTTATTTTTGTATGAACATTGTTTGACTGAACACATCTGCACACTACACAAAACCAGACATGCGGATACCATCCATCATCATATGGCATCACGCATCACTGTGCCCAAGTTCCGCGCACTAGGGAGGACACTCTGGCTTCATACCATGGTGTCGGCACTACACGGGAAGAAGCAGGTACCGGTTACAAGTATCTTGCCTAGTTGACGTAGAGCATGGCGCCAGGGCCTACTTCCGACAGTGGGAGAGGTTCTAGGATCTCCCTGGACAGCTACCGCCCTCTTCAAGCTGGGCAGCTCCCAGCCACTTCGGTGATGTCCCGCCATTGTCTGCTTTCCCCATTGGGTGCAAGGGGATTATTGTCAAACCCGAACTGCGGACAGTTTGCACCAAGCAATAATAAGAAAACAAAAAATTAATACAACAAAGCACCCAATGGCTTTGGCCACACAATATGTTTAAAGAAAACAAATGTTCTGGATCAGGATGTGAACCCGTTATTATCCTCAGTAACTGTGAATTGGCAGGGGTGCATCACTTCACATTTATGGATTTTACCCTAAACTCCCTGGACACAGAAATTGACAGCTGCAGCTATCTTTGCACGCCTCACTACCTGTGTTTTTGGAAACTCGAAACTCATAATGAAGACCAAAGCTGCGGTATATAATGTCGGCGTCATCAGCACGCTTCTATATGGCAGCGAGCCATGGACATCTTATGCAAAGCAAAATAGAAGGCTCTATACCTTCCATTAACAGTGTCTAAGCCACATGCTTTGTATTTCGTGGAAAGACACAGTGACAAATATCTAGGTGCTGTCACGTACTGGCCTTCGGTGCCTGTATACACTGTTTAGACTGCGCAGACTACGCTGACTTGGCATGTCTGCCGCAAAGACAATGGTCGCATCCCGAAATGTATGTTATATGGGAAACTGGCAGCTGACAAAATAACAGTCTAGCGACTACAGATGAGGTTCAGTTATGTGTAACTGGCAGCTGACAAAATAACAGTCTAGCGACTACAGATGAGGTTCAGTTATGTGTAACTGGCAGCTGACAAAATAACAGTCTGCCGACTACAGATCAGGTTCAGTTATGTGTGCAAGAGAGACATGAAGACACTGGACATAAATCCAACAACCTGGATGGGTGAATCTACCGATGGCACCAAGTGACGATGCTCCCTACAGCGCCACTTCACATCGGGCGAAAAGAAGCTCTCACGGCCAGCGGCAGAGAAAAGAACGCGGCAAAAGAAATGTAAGGCAAAAAACTGGCGACGGTTATCACCTTTAGGAGCGCATTCGTATAGTCTGTTATGACTGAAGGGGGATACTACTAGGAACAAGTCGATTATGGATTGAGTCAATCGCAGCTGCTACTACGGGCCTCGCATTCTCTTGGCGCTCCCAGATTTTAAGTTGTCAAATATGATTGAATTTTCTATAAATAGCGCACAGCATACCAAGTCGTGATTAAGAATTAACAAGACAAAGAGTAAAAAACAGTTAACACTTTTGGAGTTCTTAGTTAATATTTTGAAACAACAGTACATTTAAATTTAACGCCACAATTACGATTAAATAATTGAAAATACTTATGAAGATGTCATGATTTACAGTTTGGGTTTATAATGTTTTCATTAAGAAATAATTACTAGGACAAATGATTATGCTGTGATTAGGAGCATTTGATTTTTTGACAAATTCATTCATAACCCTCCACTCCCAAAGTTTTTGACAAATGACCATTGATATTTGATATGATTGTTGTATACATCATTTATTCATCATTCATAACCCTACACTCCCAAAGGAGCATAAGCCTTCAACAAACACATGCCAAGTCCTCCTATCACGTGCCATCATCTCAAGTTCTTTCCACGATTTCCTCATCATTTTCATCTCTGTTTCCAGCTCTCTTCTCCATGTGCTTCTTGGTCTACCTCTGCTTCTCTTGCCCTGTGGGTTCCAGAGCAAGGACTGCCTTGTAATGCTATCAACAGGTTTGCTCAGTGTGTGTTCTATCCATCGCCATCGTCATCTTCTCATCTCTTGTTCCACTGGCACTTGTCTAGTTCTTGTCATCAGTTCCACGTTGGTAACCTTGTCATACCATTGTAATCCTTCTATTCTACGCAAGCACCCATTTATAAAAGTCTGTAGCTTTTTTGGTTGTTGTCTTTGTTGTTCTCCATGTCTCAGAGCCATACAATAGGACTGACTTCACATTTGAGTTGAAGACTCTTATTTTCGTGTTGAGTCCGATTTTTCTTGATCTCCATATATTTCCCAATGTAATGAAAGCTGCTCTTGCTTTTTGGATTCTTATTTTGATATCCGTTTGTCCCTCAAACTTTGTCTGTATTACTGCCAAGATATGTGTACGATTCTACATCTTGTAGTGGTGTTTCTTCAAGTTCAAACCTGTTATCATTACCTCCATTTCTTTTTATTATATTTGTCTTTTCCCAGTGTATTTTCAGTCCAAAATGACACCTGTCATCAAGTGTTATGGGACAGAAGAGCCACGTCATCAGCAAAATCCAGATCATCCAACTGCTTAGTCAGAGTCTACTGGATTCGATTTATGTTGTGTGTTGTCGATGTTCTCGTAACCAAGTCTATTGCAAGTAAGAAAATAAATGGAAACAAGAGTCATCCCTGTCGCACTCCCGTTCTTATCCCAAACGGTTCTGTAAGCTGTCCTTCGTGAAAAACTCTGCATGTCATGTCTTCATATGTTTTCTTTATTAAATTAATGATCTTCAGGGGAACTCCATAATGCCTCATCAATTTCAAAAGTGATTCTCTGTCTACACTGTCTAATGCTTTTTCGTAGTCCACAAATCCAATGTATAGTGGTGAATTCCATTCCAGACTTTCTTCAACTATTATTCTCAATTTGGCTGTCTAGTCTGTACAGGATCTGTTTTGTCGAAAACCTGCTTGTTTATCTGTCAGTTGCTTGTCTATGGACTCTTTTAATCTCTCGAGGATAATCCTGTTTAATGCTTTTTCTGGCACTGATAGTAACTTTTCCTCTATAATTTGTGCACTCTTGTAAATTTCTCTTCTTAGGCAACTTTACCAGATATCCTTTCTTCCATTCTGCTGGCATCTCTTCCTTTTTCCCAGACTTTACCAAGTAATTTATATAACATTTCTGTAGCCGTGTCGATATCGGCTTTGATGGCCTCTGCTGGAATGCCATCTGGTCCAGCCGCTTTTCCATCTCTTAGAAGCTTTATAGCTTTTTTTATTTCTTCCTTCGTTGGTCTTTCGCCGTTAATTTGTAGCTCTTCTTTTGCTGGCTTGATGTCGGGGGGGGGGGGGGGGGGGGGGGGGGGGGGGGGGGGGGGGGGGGGGGGGGGGGGGGGGGGGTTTTTGTCGAGCTGATCTATTGAGAAGGTCCTCAAAATATTCCATCCACCTCTTCATTTGCTCTTGTATATTGCTGAGCAGTTTTCCATTCTCTTTTATGAGGCAACTTGTTTGCTTGTATTTCCCTGTTAGCTTCTTTGTGCTGTTATACAGTTCTCTCATATTTCCTTTGGCTGCAGCATCTTTTGCCTCTTGCCAAATGCTCAATATACTTCCTCGTGTCTCTTTTGATACTTCTTTTAATTCTTTGTTTGCTTCTGTGTACACTTCTTGAGCCTTGGCTTTGAAACTTCTGGTTTTGCATGTGTTTAAATCTGCTTTCTTATTTTTTCTGTCTTTTATCTTATTGATTGTTTCTGTTGTTATCCATGCTTTTTGTTGTCGTTCTCTTTTCCCCAGTATTTCTTCACATATCTCATTTCACACAGTTTTGATTTGCTGCCATTAGTCTTCTGTAATCACTACATCTTCCAGCTGTTGGAGCACTAGGAATTTATTGGATATTGAGACCGCAAATTTGTATCTTCTTTTTTGATTTCTTAGATGTCCTACATTAAATTGTTGTCTATAAGTTTGCATTGTTGCATATCTCTTGAGTTTCATTTTTACTTTGGCTATCAAAAGGTGGTGATCTGATGCCACATCTGCTCCTCTATACACCTTTACATCCTGCAATGATGATCTAAACTTCTTGTTTATGCATATATGATCAATCAGATTTTCTGTTCTATGGTCTGGTGATATCCATGTTGCCTTGGGTATTCTCTTATATGGAAACATGCTTCCTCCTATAGCCAGTTGATTTGAAGCACAGAAGTTTGAGAATAGTTCCCCATTTTCATTCATTATTCACGGAGCCGCGCTGGTGTAATGGTTACCACACTGCGCTGGCGATCGGATGATCCGGGTTCAAGCCCGGTCGAGGACATTTGAACGAGTGTCGTCGACTGGGACTTGGACTGGATTAATTCGAGCCCTGGCGAAGACATTTGAAGAGTGTCATCGACCAGGGACTGGCGGCTCCTAAGCCGACCCATCTCTAATAGGTACCCTCCGAAGACGGTGAGTATCTGCCTACCTGTCATTGTACAGAGGAAAAAGGGGAAAAGGTATACTCACGTTAAAATCAGTCTCAGGTTAGATATACTAGCCGGAGATTCTCGCCTCGAGTAATTGCGGGCGTACGTTGAAAAAAAAAATTCATTATTCCTATCCTATGTTTTTCCATGACTTCTTCAAAGCCGGTGTTGATTATCTTAGCATTCATGTCACCCTTCAAAATTGTGATGTCTCTTCTTTTTACTTTTTCCATAATTTCCTGTAGTCTAGTATAAAATGCTTCTTTCACAGACTCTTCTTAGTCATTAGTTGGTGAATAACATTGGATGACATTTACATGTATTTTCTTTTTAGCTGTTTTAAAATTAGCTGTTATTATTCTGCGTCCAACGGCTTCCCATACAATGAGTGCTTTCTGTGTTTCTTTAGATAACATAAGAGCTAACCCTTCACTTTGGTGTGAACTTTCGTCTTCATGTCCCGAGGACAGCACCAATTCACCTGTGATGAGTTTCTTCTTGTCTACCCCCTTCCACTTTGATTCACAGTCCTATAACCTCGATTTTATATTCCCTCATTTCTGCTGCGACTTGTGCCGCTTTTCCATGTTCGTTCGATGTCCGAACATTCCAGGTGCCAAATCTGGAAGTTCTCCTAGAAGAAAGAAGGTTAGTCAGTAACACATACTCTTTTCGGCTTTCTCTGTGTTGTATACGTCATTACTTACTTGAAATAAAACATATTTTCGATAAACCAGTATTAAGTGATGAGAATAAACAGGAAAACTCTGGAACAAGTCAAGAGTTTCTCATTAATTTGTCATTTTTTTTTTCGTACGCCCGATAATACTCGAGGCGAAATCTCAGGTTATTATTTATGTCTAACCTGACATTGATTTTACGTGAGTATCCCTTTATTTCTTGTACAGAGACAGGTGTCCCTCGCCATTCAGGCAAATACTCGCCGATTTCGGAGGTACCCATTGCAGCTGGGTCGGCTCAGGAGCCGCCAGTCCCTGGTCGACGACACTCCTTCAAATGTCCTCGCCAGGTCTCGAGTTAACCCAGTCCAAATCCCGGTCGACGAAAAATCCTCAAATGCCGTCGCCCGGGTTTGATCCTGTATCACCCGGTCGCCAGAGCGGTGTTGTAACCACTACGCTAGCGCGGCTCCCATTAATTTGTCATATAATAGTAGATTGCAGACGTAAAACATAAATCAAGAAGAGAATATGAGTGGCCAAATCTAGATCTAACGAAGCGAAGAATGTCACGGAAACAAAAGTGAGACAAATACTAAGATATATATACTGAAGCAAATTAAAAACGCACCACTATTATATATACTGATGCCGAAAAGCTGGAAAAAAATGTATGGGAAAGGATTGTCCCCGTGTTCGTCAAGAGGTAGAGAGCGAATGGCTGCTGGAATGGAAAGTGCATGATTCAACCCATGGGTTTGTGTATAGACTACATGAAAACAATGAAAGTTACACGTGCAACACGATTCCCAACAGCTATGACCCTGAAAATGTGTACGTGTTGTGGCAGTATACTCGGTATAAAAAAGGCCGTTGAGACAAAACACCAAGTAGATGTGCTTGAAATGCCACGTATATCTGAAAACGGCCGCCAACGAGCCATTGGTATGTTGGAGACCGGAATGAGCTCGCGGGCCATTGCCAGAAGGATGAATTGCCCCCACAGCACTATAGTACGTCTCAATGAACGTTACGAAACCACTGGCAGTGCCCGGGATAGACTTCGGAGTGGCCAACCACGAGTTACTACCCCTGCGCAAGATCATCATATTGTGCTGAGTCACCTAAGGAATCGTTCTCTCCCGTCAAGTCAAACAGCATGAGCAATAGTGGGTAGACGTGGGCAAGTCTCTCGAATGACAGTCATACGACGACTCAGAGATACAGGCCTTACTGCAAGACGACCTTATGTTGGGCCAAACTTGACTCACAGACATCGTCAGCAGCGCCTGTAATGGGCAGAGCAACATGTCAGATGGACTAGACTACAGTGGAATGCTGTCCTATTCACAGACGAGAACAGATTCAACATATCCTTTGCTCATGGACGTATGCGGATTTGGCGACGGTGTGGAGAGCGCTTTGCAGATTGCTGTGTTTGTCAGCACAACCGATTTGGAGGTGGCAGTATTCACATTTGGGGAGGATTCAGTTTTCACCATCGCTTGCCTCTTCACGTCTTCTGTGAAAATGTTAATGCTGTGACATATCGAGATGAGGTTCTGGATGCATTGGTTGTTCCTGCGTTCACAAATTATTAAGACTTGCAGCTTCTCCAGCAGGATAACGCCCTTGCGCACACCGCATGCATTACGCAGCAATATATGTGACAGACGAACTTAGCTGACCCTGATTGACCCTGATATAGTACGACCCTTTGTAACGACCCCTTCGTATAGCATCAGTGCCCCCGAATATATTGTAACTTTTCGTCAAACGGGATTTTTTTCACCTGGACTCATTAGCTATGCAACCTTTCCACGCAGATGGTCAACACGTTTGCTGATTAATATGTGGACAGTTTATCTACCGTTCATTCTGGTCATCGCATTGATTTAAGGAGAGATTAAATCACGCCCGTGGACATCTCCTGAGCAATCATATGCAGGAATTTTCATTAACTTGGCCAGTGGAGGGCGTTGCAAGCATCAAACGATAGTAGTGACCACGATCAAAGACACTGGGGGAGATCTCCGGAAGGACTGGCGGCATGCTATCAAAGACAGTAGTGGTCCCTGAAACGAGCGACGCAAGTTTCCTGCCGGTATTTCGCATCTGGGTGTTAAACACGAAACCGATCGCAGTAGGAGCGAACGGGAAAGCCGGCGCAAGCAGCGAGCAAAGATACGAGAGACCAGGGGCGGCTTCTCTCTTTGGTCTGGCGGTCAGATCCCCAAAAGTCTTCTGAGATCAAAAAAGGTGTCAAAATTTCTCATGTCCCCCCAAATCTTGCATTCCAGTTGTAGATATACAGACCATGAAGAAATGCAGGTTATCACTCCTTGGCCAGAACTTGACAGAAGCACTAGCGATATTGAAATCTTGTTATAGATTTTCCCCTGGATTTTCATATATATTTGCAGTGAATTCTATTCTGTGCAAAACGGTAAAATATAACTGTGTATAGTGATCAGTGGTCTAGTTCATTCATTCTATTTCACTGGATATTGTGTTAATTTAAATTTATTAAATTAAACCATCTCAATAGTTCCCATTTGTAAATGTAATGTTATACCTGTTATATTATTTCCAAAAATGATAGAGGCTTAAATGTTAAAGTAACTTTTAAAGTCGCGAAAGAATTTATAATTAATAAATTTAGTTAAGTCCTATATATATATAGATGTGTGTTTTAACCATTAGAACTCACGCAGTGTTTTACCTAATACAGAATTAAATAAGCGAGGGTATATATATATATATATATATAGATAGTCTTAACGGGAAATGCATCGCGCTTTAGAATGTTATTTGATTTTTCGGTATATTACATGTCTTTTTCTTTCATACAGAGTGATCGTAACCTTTGCGATCCCAGCATAAAGAAAGCAATAGAGAAATCATACAGAGTCCTTTTCAGACTCGGTTCTTAACTTCCAGATATATTGATGGAAAATTTTTAAATATAATTCTTGTGCGGTCCGATGCGACCTAGCTATCAATTACATGAAAGAAAGCACCCCCAAGAACTTTTTTTAAAATAAATCATCAAATTTAATTACAATCTGTAATATAAACTGGAAGATGAACAGTGCCAGTAGCGATAATTTATTTACTGCTCTACTGTGAGAGAATACATATTTACCTGACTGTGACTGAGCCTAATTTTTCCTCACTGGATTTAAACCATACCGGTCAGTTGCTATCATCACACCTTGAAGGAATTTTACCTCCAGCAGCGAAATTAAAGAGACCTCATTTTCACCCCTGTATTGAATTGTGTCAGTGCCATCCCATAGACTCCTTTTCATATAATAAAACATAAGAACTCTGAGTCTTCAAGTCCGGCGATTAGTGGGAATATTCGCTATCAGCAAACCTCGCTACATCTGGGGCGGGACATCGAAGTACTAGACATTTTCACGTGTCAAGAGTAATTGTTGTTTATATAATTCTATGGATTGTCTGATGCTGCAATCGGTAAGTGTGTGTGTGTATATGAGTGTGGATCCTTACGCGCGTGCATGAATGACAGGAAATCTAATTGTTTTGGCAAAACATTTGTTAACTTGCCTACCGGGCAATACATTTTCTGTATACCCCGCATTGTTCCTTTAAGTGGGATATTTTAACTCTGTTTAACCCCCTCCCTTTCAATTGCTTAGTAAAGGGAAGAACAATTTGGGATAACAGGTTTTTTTCTACCACCCATACCTAGTATTGTAACCCCTCTTTCAGAGTAATTAACTTCACTGTTAGGTTACATTACCTATGTTCCTGATAACTATCTATCCTTGGACTGGGTTCATCTTTGTCTAATAAGCGGGAAGGGCTTAGTCGATACAAATCTTCTTCACCCCTTCCCCCCCCCCCACACCTTGTTCTTTGCATTTTCTGTACTTATGATAATTTTATGTAATACTTGATATTTGTTTGTGATTTGGTTTTTTTGTTTTGGTTAATAAACATCTTAAACCTAGTTAGCACTGTGTTGGAAATACCCAAAGCCCAACATTCCCCCTATTTGTTTAATATAGATTGTATTCACGTGCGTTTGTGTGTTTGAAGCACCAAATCGGTGTGAGCGCAGATTTGTGTATGGAAAACTGGCAAATAACTATTTGACCAGGAGAGACTGAAGAGTAGATTGAGAGAAACGATTTGTCGTAAATAAGTCTGTCTTTACTCTCCTCCAGTACTCTGTGAAGCAACTATTTACTCTCTACAATTTCTATCACTGAGCTTTCATCATCATTCTCCACTCTAAACAGGACCACTATTTCTAGACTCTTTCTCTCTAAATAAATTTACGACAATATTTGTGGGCTGGTCCTGGGATCTTGAGCTACATTTGAGGCAATCGCATAGCCGGGATAAAGATATTTTGAGTCTGATTAAGTCTGGGTCTAACTAGATAGAGTGTGAATGATCTGTCTTTGTGAAGTAGGGAAATAAAAATAATTAATTACACCCCTAGACAACGCCTTTTAGTATTTGGGTCATCCACACAGCATATTTACAGGTTGTTTTCTTTCCACAGCAGTAGAAAATACGGATAAACAAAAATATTTGTTATTTAAATTATTCTCTGGCAGAGAAACATTACATTTTTCTTTATACGATTTGCTGGGATTGCGTGATTGTTTTTACAGTCACTAAAGTTTTTTGAAGTTACTAGAGTTGAGCTTAAGCTAAAGACGCCTTGTTCTGACTTTTTAAGTCTAGTTAACATCGTCTCTTCTCACAAACTGACTTCAGGGGCGGAGTTTTTATAGTGGAGAATTAAAATTTCAGGAACATTTTTTTTCCTTTAAATTGTTTTAATATAAATTTTTCTCTACTTTTAGTAAAAGTAAATTTTTTCCAGTGTACCTTACCATTTTAGTGGCATTAGTCGCTTGCGTTTAGAGCCTTAATTGCCAGAAATAGCAGAGATACGTTTGCACATTAGGAGGTAACACAAGTAAATTTTTACTTTGGTTTTTCTCGTAGCGGTTCTGAGTTTCTTACCCTTATCGGTTCTTCTTACTAATTCTCTTGTCATACTACATCTTATTCTTTGACAATGGCAGAGAGAATTAGGATAAGATCCATTTTGAGACAGGAGGCGAAGGACTCAGGGTTAGAACCTGTTTGTTAACAGGGAACTTGAAAGGTATGACGCGGAAGCAGAGAGGAGAGAATCACAGGAGAGGGCAGATAGGAAAGAAGCGGAAGAACGCCTAATGGAACAGAAGAAAATTGAGGCAGAGATAGAAGCTCGCAGGGAAAGAGAGAGAGAGGGAAAGACAGCACGAACTGGCGCTTAAGGCTTTAGAGAGTCGGGGCGCCTCTACTTCAAATAACGGAGAGCCGTTTTAGCCCCAGTCTCAGTCAATGGATCTCTCCAGCACTTAATCTGCCCAATTAACTGCGATGTCCTTTGCTTTAGAGTCTTTTCCTAGCCACAATGAAAAAATTGACAGCTACCTAGAAAAATTCGAGAGGCTCACAAATCTGTATGGGTTAGAGAGTACCCATTGGGCACTTAAACTCTCAACGTCACTGGAAAGTACTGCTTATGACGTGTACACAAAGCTGGGAACCAACCAACATGATTACGACATGCTGAAGAAGGCCTTGCTAGAGCGGTTTGAGATGACCGCCCGAAAATTTCTGCAAATGTTCAGAAACAGCCGGAAAGAGAGTACGGAAACTTTTCAGCAGTTCTCTTCACGTCTCACGGGCTATTTGACAAAGTGCATTGAATTATCTGACCTACCTCTTACATATGAGGGACTACTTGAACTTGTTCTTGTGGAACAGATAAAGTCAACTTTGTCAAACGAAACCCGTAGATTTTTGGCTGAACAGGGCGCAGTCAGGCTTTAGGACATCCTCAATAAGGCAGAACGCTATACCAATGCAATGGCCGAACTTCCCAGCACTAAACGTAAATCCACAGATGAGCCATCTCGAAAACAAAATCTAGAGCAGTCATCCTTCTCCTCTAATTCTTCTCAGCAGTATAGCCAACGAGATAATAATACCCAAAGACCTCCCCATGAAAAATCGAAATTCTACAAAACCCGATTTCCCCAAAATAATAATTCTGATCAACCCACCAAGCCTACGTGCCAGCGCGGCCACTAAGGTCAAGGAAAAGGGAAGACCCCTACACCAGGAACGTCTGATCAGGGCAAACAGACCGGGCCCAACCGCATCGGATGTTTGCATACAGCCTCGAAAGGTAGAGTCAATGTCAGTGATTCTCAACCTGAGGGGGACAGACCCTCAACGCGAGAAACTGTAATTTTGAATGGTATCTCAACTACTTGTCTCTTTGACACTGGACTAAGCTTTAGTTGTATTGTCGCCAGACACCTAGTCAAACCAGGTCAGGAGACAGAGGAAACCGTCAAACTTAGTGGAGTTTTCAGGAGTGATGCACCCAGGACGCTTCCTATCGCACTGGTAGAGATACACTCTGATTTTGTCAGAGGTGTTATTAAAGCGGCCATAATGGATGATCCGATCTACCCAGTTATCCTGGGATGTAGATATGTGTTCATTGGCAGACCTAAGGAGCCGATTGTGGCAGCGGTAACCACAAGAGGGCAAGCCAAGAAGGAGAGGGAGCCTGCGCCAAATTTGTTGCCAAATGAACTGAAGGAGGCGCAACAAAAGGACCCTACTCTGGAGCTCTGCTTTAGAAAACTGCCCCTGGCTAAGGACCCAAGACACAACGGAGACATCTTTTCTAAGGATGGCGTATTGTATCGTAGAACGGGCAACCCGAACACGGGGAATAACCAGTTTCTAGTACCGACGCAGTACAGAAGCCAGATCTTAGAAATGGGGCACTCTCTTCCCTTTAGCGGACATATGGGACAAAACGCCAATATTCAGCGAATAAAAACCCACTATTGGTGGCCAGGAATGAACTCTGACATTATCAGGTATGTGAAATCCTGCGCCCAGTGCCAACGGGTAGCACCCAAGCACTTGACACCCCCAGTACCTATGGGGCAAATGCCAATAGTAGGGACTCCATTTGAACGGGTTGCTGTCCACATTATTGGTCCCCTGGAAAAGACCAAAAGAAGGAACAGGTTCATCCTGACCTTAGTCGACACTTGCACTATGTGGGCCGACGCTGTACCGCTACCATGCATAGATTTCATTCTAGTCCTCGGTCCTTCAAAGATTGTCTAATGTTGTCCTCCCAGCGGACTCTGGTTGTCCTCGTGGACTGGATCCTTGGCTCTTTGTTTCCCATGCTTGTCGTGGTATCCGATCTTCTCCCATTCTGCAGACATGGCCAAACCATCTTAATTGGGACTGTTCTACTTGGGTCTGCAGGGGGTAGGATTTAAGGCCTTGACGTATCGTCTGGTTGCGGACCATGTCTCTTCTTGTTACTTCAACCACCTTCCTCAGATACCTCATTTCTGAGGTTTGGATCTGGCTTTTGTGGGTTGTAGTCATTGCCCATGACTCGCATCCATATGTCAAGACTGGGACATAGGTGGAGCGGTATACAGCCATCTTCATTTTCTTACCAACCTCTCTCTTGCTGAGGAATCCGCGGTTTATGGCCTGAAAAAATCTCCCAGCGGCTGCTTTTCGGTCTATAATAGCCCCGAGGTATTTAAAGTGGTCGACCTGCTCCAGGACCTGTTCTCCTAGCTTAATCTGATGTCTTCTTCATAGTTAAAAGAGGAAAATACTTCAGGTATTGGGAAACATCTGGTTGCTAAAAATATTACAATTGATAAATGATGGTAGTCCCATCGGCTGGCTCTATGGTAGAGTGCCGATTCTGAAACAGCGGAAATTATGGATGCTACACTTGAATACGACTGTCAGTAGTCGGGGATATGTTATTTGTTTCACACCCCAGTGGGCTGATAAAATTGAAAAAAAATATTGTTGGATTTTATAAGTCCAGTTACATTTACTAGTTAAAATGTTTCTCATGTATCTTTGGCTCACAAATGAAATTGGTGACGCACAAGCCAAGAAAAAGACAACATTAACGAATCAGTAAATGAAGAAAAAAAGACCACTGGACGCCCTTGTGATCAGGTCTGCTAGGAATAAGAGAAACATTTGTGGAAAAATGCTACTATTCTATATAGCTACATATATGCACACGGACGGGGACAAGACGATCTTTTATCCACTCCGTTAGTCCTGATTAAATTTAAAGGCACACAGTGTCTTTCGTTTACTCCTATACGGTCAGCTTTCGAAATCGCTGACTTTATAGGTAGGGTGAAGGTATGCAACTTTCCCCACCCCTTGCGCGCGATCACCGATCAGCGTACAATGTCAATTATTATTCAATTATCCATACGCGCACTTACGCAAAATATCGCCAGTCGTTACTAGCTATTAAAGTGTCAGCGTCGGTTGGTCATCGTATGGCATTAAATAATAGTCACTTATAATAAACACACAAAATGAAATATAACGTGAATTCTTTTCTGTCCTATCAGTCGCGCCTAGCATATAATCAGTCAACTAAAACGGTCTCTTCTTGTGTGAGAAAGCAGGTGGTGACAATTAACTTTATAACTGAACATCTGTTACAGTATAGCTACGCGTTAATTATTTCACTAATTCTAACAGCAAGAAAATCTAAATGAATTATAATGGTAAAAGCTTAACACTCTTAATCGCGTAAACCTAATTTCTATTACCAGAAAATCATACTGAAAGATCCCCACGAATGCTATCAACACATTTAGCGAAATGGTTCTAGAACTGCGTGCTTAGACTATCTAAAAATTCTGAGTGACAACTGATAGCATGTTTAAGAAAACACAGTTTATATATCATCATGGTTCTCTGATCTATAGATGATGTTACTTTTCACGTTACCATGTGTATCGAGAGAATCAGAAACAGAGTTCCAAAGATAAAGGCTTTACGGTCGCTCTGTTGGGCGGTGCTAATCGACATCATAAGAATTCTCACGTCTAACGGGTCTCTAGAAGATTGTACCGGTACGAATGCCCGCTTCTGAAGATCAAAGAGCCCAGGCCCTGAGTACGAACTTCAAAGGGTCTTTGGTTCTTCACGTTTGGTCTGTCAGGTATCGTATGACTGACAGATAAGCTCGGGTGAGAAGACTCGATAAACAAACCTGATTCGCTATCTGTTATGACTGGCAGGTCACGAAAGTTTGTAAACATCTTCGTTTGATTATGTTCAAGAAAGAGGCGTGGGTGAAAAACAAGCTTATGTGAGTAAGACAGGCAGAAAAATGCATGGTTTTGCTAGCAAATGATAGAACGCTAATGGGATTACAAAGACTGTCAGATTACCGTAGGCTTTATGTTCATTATACGTCACAGCCTCTTGTCTCTATTTCTTTTCTTATTAGCAATAGACTGGGTTATGAAAACATCGACATGACACAACATAAATGGAATCCCGTTTAATCTAACTAAACAGTTTGATGATTTAGATTTTGTAGATGACTTGGTACTTCTATACCATAACCATAATCAGATTTCTGAGTACACACCTCACATGACAAGTAATGCGGTAATGGGAAAAGGTTAAGGGTTCGTATATATAGAGAGAAATGGCTCCACAAAGAGTTTCTAGTTACTGTCATCCTGCGTGGATGTGGGCACGAATAGGCGGCAAACTACGCAATGTCAAAGGCTCTGGGGAAACAAATGTTCCCACCGAATCGACAAGATAAAAGAAGGTCCCTGGTTTACTAGGAGAAATAAAGACGGGTTCATTAGCTTCCTGACTTTCAAACATTCAGTAGACCGAAGGCTCAAGTAACATGAACAAAATAAATAATCCTGGGTGCAGGTGTTCTAGTGTTTCCCATCTGCCCATGGAGATGATAGATGAGAGTGAAATAGAACTCATTAAAAGTTCTCTCCCGAATCAAAGATATTGTAAAATGACCAGCGACGAGCATGAAAGAAGTTACCGTCGCAGTTGTGTAGACAGTGCAAAAACCAAGAGTCACGTGATTTCATGGCTGACTAAAACCACGATCGACACGGCAGAGTCTATAATTATACAGCAGACATACAGAAGAGGGCCAGTTGTAACACTGAATGACGACTGAATCCTAAATCAACTTACGACAATGATTAATACATAAGCGTAAAACTTTAAAGAGGAAAATGTATTGAAACAAAAGTCTCAAAATGCTTATTTTGTACATTCTAATTGTAAGAATTTCTTACATCTACAGACCAGAGGAAGAAGTCGTGGAGTCGAAAAGTCAGAAAACTGAAGACGGCGTTTAAGACAAGAAAGTGACACAAAGAATGGAAGAAGATTGAAATTTGCCTGAAATTCACTCAAATGTTACAATATAATACATAACTACGTTTCATGCAGAACAGATACTGTTATGATAATTATTTCAGTCCCTGATAAGAGAGACAGAAAGAAATATATTAGAGTTTTTAATTTTCCGGAGTGACCTTTACATAATTATGTGTTATTTAAGTAAATTTACCGATTAATTTAAATGAATTTAGTACTTACTACCAGTATGACAATAGAGGTTATAATTTACTCCGTCACTTTAAAGTTTGTTATAATGGTTACGACTGAATAACTAAATGAGTGTTTTTATTTACTGCATGTCGCTGGATTCGCTAATACAGTTGTGCGGGTTATGATTCGCTTATGTTGTGCGATTTAATAAATTCCTAAGCTATAGTTCGTTTCTTTTTGCATTTTAATAAATTACAACATAAATTATCACAAATGTGTGTTGTTTTTTAAGTTAATAAATTTAATCATCTTTTAAACACATTATAAACTGATTACTGAGTTTTTTACTTCGTTCATCAATGCATTTTATTATTTTTTAAGTACTAAAAAAAAAACGGCGAACAATTTTAAGCAAAACACATTCAGTGATTCAAATGTCGGAAGAGAAATACATTTTTAAAAACTTCATAAAGACACCAAACTATCACGGGTTACCTCCCCTTGCTCTGCAATAGTGGTCCAACAGTCGCCAAAACCTAGAGTATCTAATGTGGGTCTTCAAAGGTGTCTACCTTCTCATAAGATTACTCTTGGCAGAGTTGTAGATAGCAGGATAATGATGCTTCTATTTTAAGATATTTCAGAAGTCAAGAATAATGCTGGATGAGTCTTAGCACGTTAATTTTGTATCTGACCCGCCGCTTTTTGTGAAGATGGATATAAATAATTTGCTCGTTCAAGCTCCATGCTGAGTTAATTCAGCGAAATCGAAACACAGTACAGCTGGTAACTAGAGTAGAACTTCAAATGGCCTCTCTAATCTGTGCTACCAACTCAATAATTGAGAAATCTTAAACTTCTTGCTCGGTAGAATAGTCTTGGCAACTTAACACAGATGCCTCAAACATACTTCTGTGAAATTATTTCTTATTCTAGAACTCATTTGTGACGTGTGAGTAGTTTCTGTAGGAGTGCGGTTCCGTATTAATATTGACGAGTTTTCTTTTCCAGTGTACAAAAGATGCTCTAATACGTTTTTTTTCGTTCCTAAAATTTCAGAATCCATCTCTATTCTTTTCTGTGGCAAGGTTAAAGCTGTCTACTTTGACGTTTTTCAGGAATGCAGTGCCGTGTGTCAAACTTTTTCTACGTTATATCGTAAGTTCACTGCCCACACTTCCACCTGGCCCTGTCTGAGAAACTCCCAATAAACGCGGTTAATTATTGGCGCCTCAAAAGTCAGCCAATACATTCAAAGTTCACGTTATGAAAAGTTTTCCTCATTTAGTATTATGTATGACTCATGTGTTTGAAAATTTCAAACAGTCGTCCTCCGTAAATGGAGTTGCTACAGCAGACGATTGTTTTCAATGTTTAAGTTACAACTTCTTACATTTTTCCTGTCGAGTCGGAAGCAATTAAGCAAACTTAGCAAACAATTCATGCTCGCATGTACCTGGAGTCAGTGTAGTGTTATCACGTTTTTGGGACTCAATTAATCTCTCAGAGGTGGCTGATACGTTTGTATGGCCCTGTTTTGCTTCGAAGAGTGAAACATGAACAATTACAAAAGGGAAAAAGAGAGTGCTAACACAAAAATAATGCACCTAATTCAGTCCGCACAACAAATGCAGTTCAATACTGCTGGATAAGAGAAGAGAGCACACAAATTATGTCACACAAATTGCGCGTTTACGAAAGAATGTTAACAATTTTGTGAAGCAAGATAACACGGGGTCTATTTAAGATTTAAACATGTTCACTGATGAGTTACTCTAAAACGATCTTGACAATTAAAATCTCACATGCAAACATTTTGTTATAAATCCTCGCTCACGCACCATCATTTCTACATACGCTGACACTCCTTCGTCGTGCTTACATTGGTTTTAAAGTTATGTAAGGTGCCGCCACAGTTCCCACTAAACGTTATCCAATAAAATTTAACAATAGTGAAACAGAGTGCATATGATACAATGTTTTCTGTACTAAAGAAAATATTTCACTCTCTTTCTCTCTGTCATACGTGGCCACATAATCTCGCTTCTTACCCTATTCTTGGGGAAACAATCCGTTGGATGTATAATCCATGAAAATGTAGTTAAGGTCCAGTGTTTGTCTTCCGAATTGGACCCCAGTCCCTCCACTAGTAATTAAAATTTATAAGGGGGACGCCTAATTTGGTGGTTGATTCCTGGATAACCAATAACACTTTGAATAGTTAATGCCGAGACTCTCTGAGATCTGGTGTTCACAGTAAACAGTAGGAAAACATCTGATTGCTAACAGACTGTTAATTATTGTTAATTGATGATGATGGTAAATCCTGTGGGCTGGCTCTGGTGAGTGCTGATTCTGAAATAGCGTAACTCTTCTGGATACAAATCCACTTTGATACGACTATCAGAAGTCGGGAGAACAGTAATTGGTATTACTCCACAATGGGCTGATAAAAATTGAATACCTATTTTCTGGTGATTATAGTAATGTTACTTTACTCTTTAAAATGTCAGTTAGTTTATGTGGCCCGTCCTGTTCACAACTGAACTGGGAGACGCGTAAGCCAAAAGAAGACTACTTTAATCAGATCAGTAAATGTAGAAAAGGCAAACATAGACCACAATGGACCAAAATATAGGCCACAATAAAGCCACATTAAAAAAAAACCGCTGGTCGCCGTTTGATCAGGTCATGCCTAAGGATATAAACATTATGAAAAATAAGGCTATATATATATATATATATATATATATATATATATATATATATATATATATATATATATATATATATATATATATATATATATATATATATATATATATACTGTTGAGGATTGTTGCATGTGTGCAGGCATTTGGATTTGAGCTCGATCTGAATGAGTGCACCGTGAAACACCTCAACTGAATACATATATTAATAACAGAGTACGCATATCTCTATTCATGACGCGTATGACTTAGTAACGTCTTTCGACGTGTGGGTTTTGACCCTTATGGCAGCGTTTGGAAAGTGTGGCCTAGCCACTATGATATGTTTGGTATAACCACTTTGGAAAGTGAGGCATAGTCCACTGAATTTATATGAGTGGCAGGTAAGCCAACTTAGCAGTGTGTTCTTGGAGCAAACGTAAGTACTGTCGGTCTTAACGCAGTTTGATTATATATGGCGGATTAGCCTGGCGTTGTATGCCAAATGAACAATATAGACTAGCAGTAGAAGTAAGTCTAGTACCAAGGATATTATACGACTAGCAGCAGGAGTAAGACTAGTGGAACTGGATATTATTAAACTAGCAGCAGGAGTAAGTCTAGTGAAAGAGGCTATTATTAAGCTAGCAACAGGAGTAAGTCTAGTTAGCCTATGAATTATGCCAAAGGACATTGGCTGTGAAAGGAACTGACCGTTAAACAGAACTGTACAATAGTGAACATGTAATTCTGTTGAAGAATAATGAACTCTTGCAATAAGTACATTGATTGTGACGATGAATTATGTTCTCACGTAATTGTGTCTTCTCATGGACAAGAGAATGTTTATTAAATGTTTTAAGTCGTCGAATCCTGGTCTTATTTAATTGACGTATTCTGAGTTCAGTCATAGACTGTTTTATTATATAATAACGACCAGTTACTTTTAATACCAAACAAGCTGCCTCACGCTGCAAATCTTCTAGAGAATAATCAGGTCAGTCAAATATACACAATAAATAAATAAATAAATAAATATAAATAAATAAATAAATAAATAAATATATATATATATATATATATATATATATATATATATATATATATATATATATATATATATATATATATATATATATATATATACTTACTTACTTACTTAGTCGTTCCTCTTCTACCGTGAGGATACATACATACACGGAAGGGGACGAGACGATCTCTCTTCCTCTCCGTCTGTACTGAATAAAGTTAAAAGGCGCACGTTGTGTCTAGCCTATCCAATCGCGCGTCGCATAGCGGATGCAAGTTTGGTTGAGGCATGCAACCCTTTCCCCCTCTTACTACGGTCAACGATCAGCGCATATTATCAATTATGAATTAATTATCGCTACGCACACTCAACAAATATCGCCTGTCATTAATAACTATTAGATTGTCGGCGTCTGTTTGTTTAGTCGCATAATATTCAAAAACAGTTACTTACTAAATTACACACAATGAAATAAAAGTGAATTCTATTCCGTCAATTATCAGTCGCGCCTAGTGTATTAATTAGTCAACTAAACCGTCTCTTTCTGTGTGATAGAGGGTGATCAAATTAACATTATTACTGAAACCTCTGGAATAAAAATAGCTACGTGTTATTTAATTCACTAGTTCTAACACTAGACAATCACCGTTAATTATAATGGTAAACTTAACACATTAAATCGCTTAAACACAAATTTATATTACCAGAAATCCAGAAAGAAAGCACCACGAACTATTTAACACATCTATTCCCATTGGTTCTAGACAACGTGTTTAGACTCTCCGAAAAATCTGAGCTACACTGATAACTGATTTGGGAAAGACGATCATATTTATATACGATCATGTTATTATGATCTCTAGAAGATGTGAATTTTCACACTCTGTTTCCTAGTAGAGAAATCTGAAACTACGTTTCCCAGATAAAAGGTTTACGGTCGCTTCTATCGGCCGTTCCTATCGATAACAGAAGCTTAACCCGTGTAGCGGGCTTCCTTCCGAGATTTACCCTGTTTCTCGAGATCACAGAGTTATCTTTTCCCTGTATGTACGAACATCAAAGGATTAGCTCCCCGTATAGAGAATCTTCAAAGGTGGTTACTCTTTCACGTGTTTTCCACGTGCGGCCTGTCAGTTATCGTAATATTGACAGATCAGCTCGCGTGAGAAACTCAGGTAAACAAACGTGGTTCGCCCCCTGCTATGAATGACAGGTTGTGAAAGTTGGTAAACAAACTCGTTTGTTATGGTCAAGTAAAAAGAGGCGTGGATTAAAAGGTGAGTCAGACAGGCAGAGAAATGCGTGACTTAGTTAGCTAATTTTAGGACACTAACGGGAAAGCAAAGGCTGTCAGATGCTGTAGACTAGATTTCCATTATACGTCACATGCTTCTATAATTTCTACATGCTGGAGGTCACTGTGATTAGAACTTGTAAATTCTTGTTGTCATTTGCTACCTTCTTGTCATAATAGTCATTTTAGTAACTTGTTTTTTAAAATTCAGGTTCTATAAAATCTATGTTTGCATCTAACTCCTTGAAAACGAGAATCTGGTGAAACTATTTTGATGTATCTTCTAATAAAGAATGGTTTAACCACCAGGGCTGTTTATTTCTATCAAATGTCACTTGTTTCACGCTTCTACTAGCTACTGCCGACTGTTCTCTGCTGCCTATATTTCCGCCCTAGCCTACACAGTTTATACTGTTCGCAAGTCTTGACATACAAGTCTTCTATCGTCTTGGGATGAACAACATACTTCTTGAAAACTGGCGACAGTCTTGAAGACTGTCTCTCTTGTCACAGAATAACACAAATGTGCCTAACATCTACAAATAGCAGTGTTCTGAGCGACTTGGAGGCTAGACAAATATTTTAATACTTCTGTGAACACAGAAGCAACCACTCCGTGGTATATTGTCCGTATGTACCACCAAACTGTGCTCACCACAAAATCTTTAATACAAATAAAAAACTTAGATAGCACGCAAAGCGCGTTCTATCTCTGACTGAGTAAACTAAATCCGTCAATTTCTCATTACAATTATTATCCGAAGCTTCTCGATTACAAAAGTTCACACTTCACGTGCGTGACATTTCTACCGCGTAGTTAACTCAACAAACTCACCACATAAAATCCCTCAAGGGCCGTAAAATGAGTAATCGCCCTTTGACAAACAAGACTATGTCTTATCCCCTTAAGTTATTTTAATAGCCTTATGCAAATTTTAGAGACCCTCTTCTTTTACCAATGAATTCCTATAACCACGACTATTCCCAAGGGCCGAAATTGGGGATTTAACTCCCTTTGCCTCAAAACCTACAATCATAATTTAACTCCCTTTTAGTAAGGTTTATTAGTCTGTCATGCTAATTTTCTCAACTGGATTTTTACACCCGGTCTTCTTTCTTATCATATACTGACCCCAACTAACTACTCCATTCATTCTATTTTATCCATGTAACTGCCTATTACTGGATTATTTACAAAGTGTACAGTTGTGACTCATTCAACCATCATTGTCACTTCTTAAAATATTGGCTGACCCCCGCTAATCACTCTATCTTGCTGACCCTGGGCCACGGTCCCTACTTGAAATACTTTATAAATTCTAGAGTTCGATCTACCACCTGTTCAATTTTGTCGTTGTCTTCTTCGTTGCGTACTTTCCCTCATTGGACTGTCACTTTCTCCACCGTCCATTCCAACATGTATGTGTATATGCTCCGTCCTAGTCTCAGATCCCCTTTAAAACCATTTCCTACGTTTTCCTCTCCTCTTCATTCCTATTGTTTCCATCTCATATACTTGTTTTATCTAAGCAAGGTTAAGGCGGCCGGCGTGGTGCTGACCACATCACTCCTAGTGTGTTGATGGTCAAGAAAATATGGCCCTATCACCATATTCCCAATATGCCTCAGTATGCGTGTAACGGGATCCCTTGTTCATTTGGTGTTTAATGTCGAGCGATAGAAAGTTTTCCATCGTTTTCTTAAGGGGACTTCTAATCTTCTTAGTTATCTTGACAGACGGCGAAGTAGAATGAACGACGGAACTACGAATTTTATCAGGATTTTTCTCACACAAGTTGGGTACACGCTACAGTGTCTATGACTCATCACACGCATGAGCACGTCACAACATTTATAGTTTCATTTCTAAAGTAAGCGAGGTCATCTTCCGTTTATTTACTGTTCTCCGTAGGCAGTAGACGCACTTTCTTGAAGCCATACTAATCAATTTGATGACAGCAGGGTCCAGTAAACAGGATGGAAAAAGATGAATCGGTGGCGCATAATAGCACAATTCACACAGCACAATTTCTACTCCAAGACTAAATGCTCCAGATTAACAATGTTGCCACTATTTAGTCTCAGAATTCCCACGTCTGGACCCAAATATTTCCCCTAATTCCCACAACCCATAAAGAGATTCTCACATAAATGTCCACACATTTTATTGTATAGCAAACCTTCTTGTATACCACAACACCGCGAATGAAGTTTTGTTTTCTCCACAACTTGTTGGGAAATTTCCATCAAGTAGCAACATTGCAGCGGGATCACTTCAGTATGAAACCAGCCTGTGCCCCACATAATAGCACGCAGACTGAGGTGGGAAAGCAGCAATTGAGGGAACGTCCAGTCACTTTGAGCTGCACCCCAAATAATCTCATGAGAACACTATTTGCTTGCTTATAACAATTAGACGGGTAAATGATTTCTTTCTCGCATACTGCTAAATCGCACAAACAAAAGTGAAATAAGCGGTAGTACGACTTTATTTCCGTGTTATATATAAACGCATACACGTAAATTAATAAATGACAACACCTTTACTTATGCTTTGTTCTTGAATGACCTCGTTTCATCACTTTTCCTGTTGCACGAGTGACATTTTTATAGTCCAGTTTTCAGATCAGTGCTACACAGTTGTATCTAACTAACTTCACAAATTCCCTGCATATTTCAGCTGGTACAGACATTTTTGCATGTAATTTATTCAATAAGAGTGTTGCGTGTCTTTATATTATTATTATTTGCATAGTCTGAGTAAACGTCTTGTTTTTCTGGCCAAGATCACATAGGGGTAGAACTGGTAGACAACGCACACAGCAATTCAACTCGAAATATAATGTCACCACAAAAGCTAAGTGGACAATCTACACAACGATTAATACGATAAACGCTGCTCCACAGGTATAATCTGGAAAGCCATTATATCTTATGGTATCACATATACAGTCATCATTATAGCTCTGTACCGTCTGTAGCTAGAACGCTGGCCTCGAAAGCTTTACACATTTTTATTTAATTCGGACTCACGTTCTCACCAGCATTCATAATTTCTTTTACAAATATACTAGCATCATCTCACGGAGGTATATGGATGATTTAGTGCTGGAATATCATAGGAATATGTCACGAAATAATATACATCTCCGGAGCTCAGAGACATACATCCACTTGCCACAATGAAACACATTGAAGAACCTAGCAGACAATCGCTTACTTTTGCTGATCCCAACTTTAACGTCTGCGAACTGCACCCCGAGGCAATGACGTAACTTCCTGTTACCAAGGACTACCGATAATAAACAAACATGAATCCTTGTCGAACCATTTAATAACATCGACAGACATGTTATGACTTTTACTCATAACATTAATCCCGCCCCCGTAAAATAATGGAAACAACGTTTTCATTATTTCCAAGGTGTAAGTATAACATCACTAGAGTGAAAGAGGGTATCATCAAACTTCACTGTTAGTATGAACTAGCATAGCACCCAGGTTTGTGCCACAGAGTAGGCAGTCAAACACTCAATGCATGGACATTAGCAAAGAACACTAAAGCCATTGACTACAAAGGACATAAATCGTTCTAACAGCAATGTGAGGTGGCTGTCGTGTGAAATTCTAATCCACATATATAAATTAAAAAGTAAATGTAAAGCCTAACAAATAACTTCAATAAAAGGAAAGAAGAATGGTAAAGAACAGTGCTGTCACCATGACTGTACTCGAAATCCCCCTCGTTTTCTAATTCGTCTGCGAATTATAACGTTTCACGTTGATAGTAAAAGCCTTCTGCAGCATACACGCGTTTCCACAACACAATAAAACGTGTACTCCATTTCTAAGAAAAACCTTGAGATACGCAAGCTGACCTATATTTAAAATTCCATTCATGTCATTTTATACACTACGTTACCATAAACGAAAGACAGATGAAATTAGGATAGAGAGAAGGGAGGGCTGAAAGCCGGAACGCATGCAACACTAAACACGCGTCTCGCTATACAATTACTACCATCACGCGTGTAAGGCCACTAGCACTAACTTTTTCAAATCGACAGTGATAAAAAACACTACCCATACGAGAGTTAGGTTTTAAAACTTACAAAATGCTTATTGGGAAATATGACATTATACTGTTTTATGTCTGAAAACATGACAGTACCCAGACACCACATCGATCGAAGTGAACGGGAGGTAGAAGAAAATGCACATTTTGAACGCAGCCACCTAGCTCCCTTAAATTTGTATATTTGGGTTCCTTAGGACTTGCTGACAAAGAATATGTTAAACGTTACGCAAATAGTCTAGGAATTAACAAATTATAGCCAAAAGAAATAGTGAGGGTGTCAGACAACACCAAACTCAGAATCGCTCAGTGGCAGATTTTGACACCACCATTGTACGGGAAATAGGTCCCCATGTTAAATCCTATTTGATTGGAGCGCAATAAATGTAAGGCTAAACACGATTAGTCGGGCTACAAATACTATCTTTTGTTGTTAGGGGAGACGGAAGGAAGGGTACTTTTTTTCAAACGCTTGTGTAAACATGGCTCGATTGGTTAGACCCGCCAATATAGTCAATTAGGAGCGTCAGGTCACCACCACATTTTCAAATAAACTTTCTAAAGCAACAGTGCGTTGAGAGTCAGCTTCTATTTTTCTAAATAAAAGCCTGAGACAGTGGCAGGTCGGATTGTGTGCCTATTCATTGCCAGTCAACGTAATTCTGTTTTATTTCCATGAATTTTGGTAAGCTTGAAATATTTGATATCTTTTTAATGAAAATTGAATGTAAATTGATAATTTATGTCTGTATATGTGTGTGGTTCAGTAGCGAACATGAGGCAAAGCCTATATATTGCTCCAACCTGAACAGAAGGTGTTGGAGAAAAGTAAAACTGCATGGAATTGCCTAACAGTACACTGACACCTATCTTATTGACTAGAAAGAACTTATGCTGGAATTTCAGAGGCGTAGAAACCATTAGGGAGGAGTATACTGGTGAAAATTGTTTCAGATGAAGATAGCAGTTGGCCTACCGCTCTGAACTCAGTGTTTGTTATGTGTTGTGTTGAGTCTGGAAGTAGATTATAAATTAGTTATGAAATAGGAGGTACAACCTTCTTGTTTCAGGGACCGTGGTCTTAAAGTTATTGAGCAGCACCTGGTCTGAGCTTTGCTGAATCTGGAGGCTGACAGCATACTCCTGGGTCCAGATAGCGACTAGTGAGGTGTCTCCAGAACACAGGGGGGCAATCGAGCAGAGGAGTCTTTTCCTGCCACCATCACGAAAGTTAAGCCTCTGTGGCCAGTGGAGCTCAACATTATGTGGCCCCTCAAAAATTGACATTTTAGTAAAAAAGAGGGACAATACCTTGTTTAAATTAACAGGAACTGTGAACTTTTCCCCCATACTATTTCCCAGATAAACAAACACTTGAAGTCATGATGACAAATAACAACATAGCTTGAAAAACAAAACCAGTATTACCTCATAGTACTACTACACAACTGACACACATAGGATAATATTAATAAAATATGTCACTACAAGGTTCATATTTATAAATTATGTATATATAAATTGTGATTACAATTGATTGTGATTCCTGGTTCACTTTGTAGTTGAATCAGGATATATATTAATGAAAGTAATTAATACATAAATATTTGAAACTTTTCCAGTGACTTATTTAAGATAGTCTTATAGAGTGTTAAATGTGTGTGAGTGTCACAGTGTTGTCAAGTGTGGTGGAATAAATTAAATTGTTTATCTGTCTGTTGTTGTTGTGACTTACACTTCATCATTTACATAACCCTAGACATTTAACGTAGTCATCACAATATTCTAGAATAATTCTGACTGAGGTATAATGTGGTAGCAAATAAGGTTATCTGTAAAACACTACACCTATTAGATACAGATACTTTCACAGCTGACCTCAGTCAGTACACTAAGTCCCCTATAAATATTTATAACATCCCACTTTACCACAGTGGCCATACTAAAAACACTCAACATATTAACAAATGATTGTAGCAATCCATGCACTCTCATACCTCACACCATCCAATAACACCTATCTGTCAAGTCCAGTATCAGTAGTTAATTAATCTCACATTAATCAATAGTCATAATGCAAAGCATAACAATTAATACACATATGTAATAGAAACAATAGATGAAATGAGGCACACAATCATACCAAGGAAGTGAATGAATGCGACATTATCCGTTAACAGATTAAAAGTATGTGTACCTGTAAAGTCCATGTCATCAACATAACATAGTGATGTTAAGAGAACAAATGTAATCTTGTGTCTAACACACTTGTGTTAGCAATAGATAAGATGTGTTGTACGAATATATAATAGTATGGAATATTAGCCATATATTGATTCAAATATAGTGTGAGAGTGAAAATGATTTGTGTCAAAGACCAAACCATATCTGGCGAATCAACGTTAAATAACACTCAATTTTAAGCACAGTAGTTAAAATATGTAGTGTAATGGTATTCTACTCATTAATAAAATATCACACAGTCACTTGAAGTATGTCCAAATAAATTATTGTCACAATCCATGATTGTCTTCCATGCAATAGTATGTTCGTACGAATCCAAATTTTAACATCCAAAGAAATTGCAAATCGAAAAACCATCAGATAGTAAATTTCTCATTTATTTCCCCTGTTTATGCGAGTCATCTTAGAGTTATGTCCCTTTATCTGTAGACGTCGGTATTCCAATTAAAAATGGCAATACTTGTCTGTACGAAATATCTTCAAGTCACAGCATTTTCAACATTCCACATAATTTGCGTGCATTAGCTGGTAGATCAAATATGAACACCGTCATTAAGGCACAATATATGTACGTAATGCGCTGAGATGAAAGAGATAATACACCACCTTGAGCATTTCAGCATTCATCAACATCATGTGCCGTGTGATCCGATTAATCTTATAAGCACTGTCACATAAGTCACTGCAAAATTGTTCTTTAAAATGCGTACATGTAACATACTTCTCAACCATTAGAGCTTACAGATGTTATGATATCCTCTATCCTTGGACTTTTTGTTCGAATGTCGTAGTGTCAGACCAACACGTCATCATAAATGTAATATTCCACGGATCACCATATTACGAAGTCAATTCATAGGTTAGTTTCAACATTATAAGTCACCTGCATTTATAGAGTCAATTGGTGATATAGGGTCCTTGACACAGTGCGACAGGACATCAGCCATAACATTCTGGCTTCCTTTGATAGCTCTTATATCATAATCGTAGGGCTGAAGTGCAAGTGAAGCCCTGTCAGCCCTCTAATTTCGAGATTTCGCTGTCTTGAGATAGGATAGAGCCTTTTGATCTGTCTCCAAGGTGAATCTTGCTCCCATAAGGTAACGCTGAAGTTTGGTGAAGCAAAAGACAATCTCCAGCAGCTCCCTTTCCATAATTGGATACTTCTGCTCTGTTGGAGTCAATTTCTACTGACGTATAAGATCGGATGTATACAACCTTCAAACTCCTGCATAATTGTTCCATTACTTCCTGGTCCAGAGGCGTCTACTCTGAGGGTAAAAGGAAATCGAGCGACATGTAACCTCAAAATTGGTAATTTTGAAAAATTCGATTTTAATATATTTAAAGAGACACGTGCGACCAAACAATCTTTTTTGATTTCTGTGAATTCTATTCTTGATTTGGAAGGTCTAGCAATAAGATTATGAAGACGCAAGGTATTCTACAACGACTGAATTCCAAGAACATGTTCTTCCCAAGATTGATGAAAAAGACAAATATCATCAATATACGTAATTAAGTCATCACGGTCGATGTTGTTAAATGGTTCATGCGAACAAAGGTAGTAAGAGCGTAAACGAGACCGAATGACATAAATTAAACTGAAACAATCCTAGAGGTGTAGCGAAAGCTGTATAAGGTTTAGCTTTGTCTGATAATGGCACCTGCCAATAGCCTTTTGACAAGTCAAATTTAGTAAAGAGAGTAGCTGTAGCTAATCTATCCAGAAGAGAATCCAACAACGGTAATGGTTCTGCGTCTTGGATAGTCACGGCATTTAAACGCCTGACAACTAAGCAAATCCGAATGGATTTGTCTTTCTTCCTAATTAAGACCATAGGAAATATGTATGGAGAATGTGATGGAGCAATTATATTTAACTTTATCATCTCTTTTATTTCTTCCTGTACCTGTGATTGGTAATGAAAAGGTATAGGATAAGGTTTCAGTTTGATAGGTCTGAAATCTATCAGCAGGAAATCATGTTGAATGATATCTGTATGCCCAGGAACATCCGTCAGCACATCAGAAAAAGATTGTTGTAACAAAGAAATCTGATCCTTCTGATGAGAAGCAAGAGTTGGTGCAAAAGAAATATCTTTCCAGCTCTCAGTAGACAAAAGAGGTAAATTTGGTAAAGACAAAAGTGGTTCAGCATCATCAGGTAAGTCAGACAACTCTTCCAGTATTACCACTAAGGAAGAGCGACGATAAATAGATTCGACGATAGCTTCAAGGACTGGTTTAAGATGCGGAGGACGAGAATGAAATTGCTGTAGCACGTTGATATGAAATCCTTTTTCCTTTCCATTGATAGACAAACTGTAGTCAACATCTGACAATTTCTCAATAATCGTATAAGGTCCTGTCCATGAAACAAGTAATTTATTGTCTTTATTTGGTAGTAACACATAGGCCTCATCACCTGGCCATAATTGGCGTTGTTTTCTGTTTTGATTTACAAACAATCGAGCCTTCAATTTTGCATTTTCTGATGCTATTTGGCTTGCGTCGATAATTTTTTCCCTCAAATTAACAACATATTGGTAAGAGGTTTGAACATCTTCATTCATGTCAGCTCCAACCAACAACTGTTTTAAAATGGACATACATCCTCTAGGTTTGGCACCAAAGACTAACTCAAGTGGCGCAAACCCGGTATGTTCGTTGGGTATTTCCCTATATGCAAACAATACTGCAGGCATTACTCTATCCAAATTTTACGGGTATTTAGTGGTAACCTTGCCAAACATCTGCTTCAAACAACGTTTGAGCCGTTCAATTTTACCATTTGAACTAGCATGATAGACCGAGCTAAGAGAACGGTTATTATCAAATTCCTTCATCACCTGTGTCAGGACGTCAGAGACGAATTGAGTTCCTCGATCTGACAATGTTTTCGGGAAAACCCTTACTTACTTAGTCGTTCCCCTTCTACCGTGAGGTGTAGAGGTTTGGAAGAGAGAGCGCCAGACCATTCTATCAGCTGTCTTCTTCCTGGCCTGGTTCCATTCTAGTCCTCGGTCCTTCAAAGATTGTCTAATGTTGTCCTCCCAGCGGACTCTGGGTCGTCCTGGAGGTCTGGATCCCTGGCTCTTTGTTTCCCATGCTTGTCGTGGTAGCCGATCTTCTCCCATTCTGCAGACATGGCCAAATCATCTTAGTTGGGACTGTTCTATTTGGGTCTGCAGCGGATGGGATTTTAGGCCTTGACGGATCGTCTGGTTGCGGACCATGTCTCTTCTTGTTACTTCAACCACTTTCCTCAGATACCTCATTTCTGAGGTTTGGATCTGGCTTTTGTGGGTTGTAGTCATTGCCCACGACTCGCATCCATATGTCAAGACTGGGACATAGGTGGAGCGGTATACAGCCATCTTCGTTTTCTTACCAACCTCTTTCTTGCTGAGGAATCCACGATTTATGGCCTGAAAAAGTCTCCCAGCCGCTGCTTTTCGAGTGGCCAACTCTTCTTTGATGCCTCCCTTTCGGTCTATAATAGCTCCGAGATATTTAAAGTGGTCGACCTGCTCCAGGACCTGTTCTCCCAACTTAATCTGATGTTTTCTTTCTTCTCGTGATATCACCATGGATTTTGTTTTAGAGCTGCTTATGACCATCCCTCTCTTCTCCAGCTCTTCCTTCCAGACTTGCAGGTTGGATTGGAGATGTGCCTCTGATTTAGCAATCAGGGCAACATCATCAGCAAATGCCATCTCCGAAATATAGACCTGTCTCATCTTCCAGTACCCCACTGAATACTTTCTTGTTCTCTCCTTACATGCCTTGATGACATCGTCCATAAGGAGTATGAAGAGGTAAGGTGATAGGATATCACCTTGTCTTACACCAGTGGTGGTCCTGAACTCTTCTGACTTATGGTTTGCTGTCCTCACATAATTTCTGCAAGACTTGTAGAAGCTCTGTATAGCATGAATCAGAGGTGCTGGAATATTCTTCCTTGCCAAACAGTCCCAAAGTTTGCTCCAAGGGACCCTGTCAAACGCCTTTTCCAGATCTATGAAACAAAGATGGATCTCACTCTTATACTCAAGGGCCTTTTCACTCAGCTGTCTGAGTGTGAAGATTAGGTCTTGAGTACTTCGGTTTGCTCGGAATCCGCACTGGACCTCATCCAATTGTGGCTCAGCTAGGCGTCGGAGTCTCTGCTCTAGGATTCTAGAGTAGATTTTACCAGGGACACTGAGAAGGGATATGCCTCTATGGTTTCCACATTGTCGATTGTCACCCTTTTTGAAAATTGGTGTTATGATGGCAATCTCCCAATCCTTTGGTATGGTCTTGTTGCACCATGCTGCCTGTAGGACCTTTAAGAGTAATAGGTCGCCTGATGCTCCCATGTACTTAACCATTTCTGGTGTTATACCATCATGCCCTGCTGCTTTGCCCATCTTGATTTTCTCCAGTGCTGCCCTCAGTTCTTCCATCTTTATGTCATCTTCACCATCATTGGTTTTCTCTTCTGTGCTAGTGTTTATTATTTCTGATGCTTCATCATGCTCACCATCCAGGAGTTCTGAGAAATATTCTTTCCATCTTTCCATTACTTCCTTCGGGGCAGCAAGCAATTTGCCTTGCTTGTCCTTTATAAATTTGAGAGGGCATTGTTTTTCTTTCCTCATGTTCTTTAGGGTCTTATAGAACAATTTCTGGTTTTCTTGTGCATCTTTTTCTAGCTTTTCTCCAAATTCTTCCCAGGACTTCTGGTTTGCTGCTAGCACTTTGTTCTTTGCTTCTGTTCTGAGTGTCACATATTCTCTATATTTTTCCATTTGTCCTGTTGTGTTTTTAGCTCCCAAGTATTGTTTCCATGCCATTTTCTTCTCTCTTATTTTCTCTTTGACTTCCTCTGTCCACCAAGGTGTCCTCTTTCTCTGGTTCCCAAGTCGGACTTCACCACATGCTTCTGCAGCAGCTGTCTTTATGATATCCTTGAATTTATTCCAGAGGGTTTCCAAGTCATCAGGTCGTTCTTCTGTGTTGCTCACTGCTGTAGCAATAAGCCCCTGATATCTGGTCTTAATTTCTGGCTCTCTAAGCTTGTAGGTCCTAATGCTCATTTCTCCTGCTCGTTTACTTGGTTTCTTGCGTGATGTTGGGCAGTTCCTAGGCTGAGCAACTCTTTCAGTTGTTCGTTTGATTGTTAGCAGGTAGTGATCACTTCCAATCTCTGGCCCCCTCCAGACTCTTGCATCTCGGACATATCTGAATGAGCTTCTCCGAACAATGGCATAGTCGATCACTGACTTCTCATTCTTGGTTGGTTCACATCTAGTGTATGCATGTATGCGCTTATGGGGGAACTTTGTGTTTGTAATGATCAGATTCTGCTCACTGCAGAATCTAAGGAGTCGCTTTCCATTGTCATTGAGAGTATCTTCTCCATATCTTCCGATAACTCCACCCCATCTAGCATGGTCATTTCCAACTCTGGCATTAAAATCTCCGAGCATAATAACTTCATCTAGGCCAAACCCAATCTACTAAAAATTAAAAATACCGCATCAGCTACGTCAACAGTCGACACAGACTTAAGAGGAATAGCCTCTGGCCAGCGTGGGCACATATCAATGCAGGTCAGTACATATCGGTGACCTCTAGCTGACGTGACTCTAATGGACCAATAAGGTCAATAGCCATCTTTGCGAAAGGACGCAATGATAAATCTGATGATTGATAGGCGCATTATGTTTGGGTCTTTTTGTTGCCACATCTTGGCAAACTTTGCAAGTGCTACAAAATCTTTGACATCTTTTGTCACTCCAGGCCAATAAAAAATGAGACAAAACCGTATGTTTTGTTCTAGCAACCCCCAAATGCCCTGCAAGATTAATTTCGTGAGCATGTCGTAAAAGGAATGGGCGAAAACACCCTGGTACCATGATCTTTTTTTTTTTTCAGATGTGGAATCTTAGAAATTTCTAAGTAAACTTCTATTCTTTAAAGTGTACCAATGTATAGAATTATCTTCAACCACCACATCATCTGATTTTGCAACCTGAAAAAAATTCTTTAAGGAATCATCATCATTCTGTCTCTGAAGGAATTAATCCTTATCAATAAGTTCCACCTGTAGAATATAATCATTTTCCTCCTCATCTTCATTATTCTCCTCATCAGTTAACACCTCCTCAGTCCCACTCTCATCATTCATCACCTCATCCACAACATTATCGATTTGGTTCAGATTATGTATCTCAGCACGAGACTGAGCTCTTGTCGTGACAGCATTTGCACTGATCAGATGCTGCTGTTCACATTTCACAATATCTTTCTTAGTTGCACTCACGAAGACCAGGAATATTTCACAAGGATATTCCTGCAATAGGATTATTCAACAGGCACACGAGAGTCCTTCATGTAAAGTAAGGGGTATCCAAAAACACTTCTGCAGTTGGATAGTATTCCACTGTGCCTCCAAATGTAATGCATTTAACCTCCCTGCCTGTGTAATTCAATTGATCCACTAACGACCTGCGCACTCCAATCGTAGTGCACCTGTGTCCATGAGAAGTGAAACAAGTTGGTTGTTAACAAAACCCTTATTAAAGACCAGTGAACCTGTCCCAACATACGAGGACATAACTGTCAAGGGGTGTCGACATAGGAGCTTAGGGACTCCCTCTGGCTGAAACAAAGAATTACATTCAGATCAATTAGCACTGTTAGATAAGTCTACACTACATGCATTAGCATGAGATACACCATTAGTATTCTGAACTGGATTTTTGTCATCAAGATGCACAACAGCATTTGACCTTTCAGAATGTTTAGATTGCCTAGAGTTGTTTTTTTTTTTATAACCTCTGTTATTAAAAGTATTGTTATTATTTCTGTAAAACGACCCCTGTC
>JAMPIV010000329.1:57500-65000 GCA_024509875.1 Oreohelix idahoensis | reverse complement strand
GGGGGGGGGGGGGGGGGGGGGGGGGGGGGGGGGGGGGGGGGGGGGGGGGGGGGGGGGGGGGGGGGGGGGGGGGGGGGGGGGGGGGGGGGGGGGGGGGGGGGGGGGGGGGGGGGGGGGGGGGGGGGGGGGGGGGGGGGGGGGGGGGGGGGGGGGGGGGGGGGTGGGGGGGGGGGGGGGGGGGGGGGGGGGGGGGGGGGGGGGGGGGGGGGGGGGGGGGGGGGGGGGGGGGGGGGGGGGGGGGGGGGGGGGGGGGGGGGGGGGGGGGGGGGGGGGGGGGGGGGGGGGGGGGGGGGGGGGGGGGGGGGGGGGGGGGGGGGGGGGGGGGGGGGGGGGGGGGGGGGGGGGGGGGGGGGGGGGGGGGGGGGGGGGGGGGGGGGGGGGGGGGGGGGGGGGGGGGGGGGGGGGGGGGGGGGGGGGGGGGGGGGGGGGGGGGGGGGGGGGGGGGGGGGGGGGGGGGGGGGGGGGGGGGGGGGGGGGGGGGGGGGGGGGGGGGGGGGGGGGGGGGGGGGGGGGGGGGGGGGGGGGGGGGGGGGGGGGGGGGGGGGGGGGGGGGGGGGGGGGGGGGGGGGGGGGGGGGGGGGGGGGGGGGGGGGGGGGGGGGGGGGGGGGGGGGGGGGGGGGGGGGGGGGGGGGGGGGGGGGGGGGGGGGGGGGGGGGGGGGGGGGGGGGGGGGGGGGGGGGGGGGGGGGGGGGGGGGGGGGGGGGGGGGGGGGGGGGGGGGGGGGGGGGGGGGGGGGGGGGGGGGGGGGGGGGGGGGGGGGGGGGGGGGGGGGGGGGGGGGGGGGGGGGGGGGGGGGGGGGGGGGGGGGGGGGGGGGGGGGGGGGGGGGGGGGGGGGGGGGGGGGGGGGGGGGGGGGGGGGGGGGGGGGGGGGGGGGGGGGGGGGGGGGGGGGGGGGGGGGGGGGGGGGGGGGGGGGGGGGGGGGGGGGGGGGGGGGGGGGGGGGGGGGGGGGGGGGGGGGGGGGGGGGGGGGGGGGGGGGGGGGGGGGGGGGGGGGGGGGGGGGGGGGGGGGGGGGGGGGGGGGGGGGGGGGGGGGGGGGGGGGGGGGGGGGGGGGGGGGGGGGGGGGGGGGGGGGGGGGGGGTGGGGGGGGGGGGGGGGGGGGGGGGGGGGGGGGGGGGGGGGGGGGGGGGGGGGGGGGGGGGGGGGGGGGGGGGGGGGGGGGGGGGGGGGGGGGGGGGGGGGGGGGGGGGGGGGGGGGGGGGGGGGGGGGGGGGGGGGGGGGGGGGGGGGGGGGGGGGGGGGGGGGGGGGGGGGGGGGGGGGGGGGGGGGGGGGGGGGGGGGGGGGGGGGGGGGGGGGGGGGGGGGGGGGGGGGGGGGGGGGGGGGGGGGGGGGGGGGGGGGGGGGGGGGGGGGGGGGGGGGGGGGGGGGGGGGGGGGGGGGGGGGGGGGGGGGGGGGGGGGGGGGGGGGGGGGGGGGGGGGGGGGGGGGGGGGGGGGGGGGGGGGGGGGGGGGGGGGGGGGGGGGGGGGGGGGGGGGGGGGGGGGGGGGGGGGGGGGGGGGGGGGGGGGGGGGGGGGGGGGGGGGGGGGGGGGGGGGGGGGGGGGGGGGGGGGGGGGGGGGGGGGGGGGGGGGGGGGGGGGGGGGGGGGGGGGGGGGGGGGGGGGGGGGGGGGGGGGGGGGGGGGGGGGGGGGGGGGGGGGGGGGGGGGGGGGGGGGGGGGGGGGGGGGGGGGGGGGGGGGGGGGGGGGGGGGGGGGGGGGGGGGGGGGGGGGGGGGGGGGGGGGGGGGGGGGGGGGGGGGGGGGGGGGGGGGGGGGGGGGGGGGGGGGGGGGGGGGGGGGGGGGGGGGGGGGGGGGGGGGGGGGGGGGGGGGGGGGGGGGGGGGGGGGGGGGGGGGGGGGGGGGGGGGGGGGGGGGGGGGGGGGGGGGGGGGGGGGGGGGGGGGGGGGGGGGGGGGGGGGGGGGGGGGGGGGGGGGGGGGGGGGGGGGGGGGGGGGGGGGGGGGGGGGTGGGGGGGGGGGGGGGGGGGGGGGGGGGGGGGGGGGGGGGGGGGGGGGGGGGGGGGGGGGGGGGGGGGGGGGGGGGGGGGGGGGGGGGGGGGGGGGGGGGGGGGGGGGGGGGGGGGGGGGGGGGGGGGGGGGGGGGGGGGGGGGGGGGGGGGGGGGGGGGGGGGGGGGGGGGGGGGGGGGGGGGGGGGGGGGGGGGGGGGGGGGGGGGGGGGGGGGGGGGGGGGGGGGGGGGGGGGGGGGGGGGGGGGGGGGGGGGGGGGGGGGGGGGGGGGGGGGGGGGGGGGGGGGGGGGGGGGGGGGGGGGGGGGGGGGGGGGGGGGGGGGGGGGGGGGGGGGGGGGGGGGGGGGGGGGGGGGGGGGGGGGGGGGGGGGGGGGGGGGGGGGGGGGGGGGGGGGGGGGGGGGGGGGGGGGGGGGGGGGGGGGGGGGGGGGGGGGGGGGGGGGGGGGGGGGGGGGGGGGGGGGGGGGGGGGGGGGGGGGGGGGGGGGGGGGGGGGGGGGGGGGGGGGGGGGGGGGGGGGGGGGGGGGGGGGGGGGGGGGGGGGGGGGGGGGGGGGGGGGGGGGGGGGGGGGGGGGGGGGGGGGGGGGGGGGGGGGGGGGGGGGGGGGGGGGGGGGGGGGGGGGGGGGGGGGGGGGGGGGGGGGGGGGGGGGGGGGGGGGGGGGGGGGGGGGGGGGGGGGGGGGGGGGGGGGGGGGGGGGGGGGGGGGGGGGGGGGGGGGGGGGGGGGGGGGGGGGGGGGGGGGGGGGGGGGGGGGGGGGGGGGGGGGGGGGGGGGGGGGGGGGGGGGGGGGGGGGGGGGGGGGGGGGGGGGGGGGGGGGGGGGGGGGGGGGGGGGGGGGGGGGGGGGGGGGGGGGGGGGGGGGGGGGGGGGGGGGGGGGGGGGGGGGGGGGGGGGGGGGGGGGGGGGGGGGGGGGGGGGGGGGGGGGGGGGGGGGGGGGGGGGGGGGGGGGGGGGGGGGGGGGGGGGGGGGGGGGGGGGGGGGGGGGGGGGGGGGGGGGGGGGGGGGGGGGGGGGGGGGGGGGGGGGGGGGGGGGGGGGGGGGGGGGGGGGGGGGGGGGGGGGGGGGGGGGGGGGGGGGGGGGGGGGGGGGGGGGGGGGGGGGGGGGGGGGGGGGGGGGGGGGGGGGGGGGGGGGGGGGGGGGGGGGGGGGGGGGGGGGGGGGGGGGGGGGGGGGGGGGGGGGGGGGGGGGGGGGGGGGGGGGGGGGGGGGGGGGGGGGGGGGGGGGGGGGGGGGGGGGGGGGGGGGGGGGGGGGGGGGGGGGGGGGGGGGGGGGGGGGGGGGGGGGGGGGGGGGGGGGGGGGGGGGGGGGGGGGGGGGGGGGGGGGGGGGGGGGGGGGGGGGGGGGGGGGGGGGGGGGGGGGGGGGGGGGGGGGGGGGGGGGGGGGGGGGGGGGGGGGGGGGGGGGGGGGGGGGGGGGGGGGGGGGGGGGGGGGGGGGGGGGGGGGGGGGGGGGGGGGGGGGGGGGGGGGGGGGGGGGGGGGGGGGGGGGGGGGGGGGGGGGGGGGGGGGGGGGGGGGGGGGGGGGGGGGGGGGGGGGGGGGGGGGGGGGGGGGGGGGGGGGGGGGGGGGGGGGGGGGGGGGGGGGGGGGGGGGGGGGGGGGGGGGGGGGGGGGGGGGGGGGGGGGGGGGGGGGGGGGGGGGGGGGGGGGGGGGGGGGGGGGGGGGGGGGGGGGGGGGGGGGGGGGGGGGGGGGGGGGGGGGGGGGGGGGGGGGGGGGGGGGGGGGGGGGGGGGGGGGGGGGGGGGGGGGGGGGGGGGGGGGGGGGGGGGGGGGGGGGGGGGGGGGGGGGGGGGGGGGGGGGGGGGGGGGGGGGGGGGGGGGGGGGGGGGGGGGGGGGGGGGGGGGGGGGGGGGGGGGGGGGGGGGGGGGGGGGGGGGGGGGGGGGGGGGGGGGGGGGGGGGGGGGGGGGGGGGGGGGGGGGGGGGGGGGGGGGGGGGGGGGGGGGGGGGGGGGGGGGGGGGGGGGGGGGGGGGGGGTGGGGGGGGGGGGGGGGGGGGGGGGGGGGGGGGGGGGGGGGGGGGGGGGGGGGGGGGGGGGGGGGGGGGGGGGGGGGGGGGGGGGGGGGGGGGGGGGGGGGGGGGGGGGGGGGGGGGGGGGGGGGGGGGGGGGGGGGGGGGGGGGGGGGGGGGGGGGGGGGGGGGGGGGGGGGGGGGGGGGGGGGGGGGGGGGGGGGGGGGGGGGGGGGGGGGGGGGGGGGGGGGGGGGGGGGGGGGGGGGGGGGGGGGGGGGGGGGGGGGGGGGGGGGGGGGGGGGGGGGGGGGGGGGGGGGGGGGGGGGGGGGGGGGGGGGGGGGGGGGGGGGGGGGGGGGGGGGGGGGGGGGGGGGGGGGGGGGGGGGGGGGGGGGGGGGGGGGGGGGGGGGGGGGGGGGGGGGGGGGGGGGGGGGGGGGGGGGGGGGGGGGGGGGGGGGGGGGGGGGGGGGGGGGGGGGGGGGGGGGGGGGGGGGGGGGGGGGGGGGGGGGGGGGGGGGGGGGGGGGGGGGGGGGGGGGGGGGGGGGGGGGGGGGGGGGGGGGGGGGGGGGGGGGGGGGGGGGGGGGGGGGGGGGGGGGGGGGGGGGGGGGGGGGGGGGGGGGGGGGGGGGGGGGGGGGGGGGGGGGGGGGGGGGGGGGGGGGGGGGGGGGGGGGGGGGGGGGGGGGGGGGGGGGGGGGGGGGGGGGGGGGGGGGGGGGGGGGGGGGGGGGGGGGGGGGGGGGGGGGGGGGGGGGGGGGGGGGGGGGGGGGGGGGGGGGGGGGGGGGGGGGGGGGGGGGGGGGGGGGGGGGGGGGGGGGGGGGGGGGGGGGGGGGGGGGGGGGGGGGGGGGGGGGGGGGGGGGGGGGGGGGGGGGGGGGGGGGGGGGGGGGGGGGGGGGGGGGGGGGGGGGGGGGGGGGGGGGGGGGGGGGGGGGGGGGGGGGGGGGGGGGGGGGGGGGGGGGGGGGGGGGGGGGGGGGGGGGGGGGGGGGGGGGGGGGGGGGGGGGGGGGGGGGGGGGGGGGGGGGGGGGGGGGGGGGGGGGGGGGGGGGGGGGGGGGGGGGGGGGGGGGGGGGGGGGGGGGGGGGGGGGGGGGGGGGGGGGGGGGGGGGGGGGGGGGGGGGGGGGGGGGGGGGGGGGGGGGGGGGGGGGGGGGGGGGGGGGGGGGGGGGGGGGGGGGGGGGGGGGGGGGGGGGGGGGGGGGGGGGGGGGGGGGGGGGGGGGGGGGGGGGGGGGGGGGGGGGGGGGGGGGGGGGGGGGGGGGGGGGGGGGGGGGGGGGGGGGGGGGGGGGGGGGGGGGGGGGGGGGGGGGGGGGGGGGGGGGGGGGGGGGGGGGGGGGGGGGGGGGGGGGGGGGGGGGGGGGGGGGGGGGGGGGGGGGGGGGGGGGGGGGGGGGGGGGGGGGGGGGGGGGGGGGGGGGGGGGGGGGGGGGGGGGGGGGGGGGGGGGGGGGGGGGGGGGGGGGGGGGGGGGGGGGGGGGGGGGGGGGGGGGGGGGGGGGGGGGGGGGGGGGGGGGGGGGGGGGGGGGGGGGGGGGGGGGGGGGGGGGGGGGGGGGGGGGGGGGGGGGGGGGGGGGGGGGGGGGGGGGGGGGGGGGGGGGGGGGGGGGGGGGGGGGGGGGGGGGGGGGGGGGGGGGGGGGGGGGGGGGGGGGGGGGGGGGGGGGGGGGGGGGGGGGGGGGGGGGGGGGGGGGGGGGGGGGGGGGGGGGGGGGGGGGGGGGGGGGGGGGGGGGGGGGGGGGGGGGGGGGGGGGGGGGGGGGGGGGGGGGGGGGGGGGGGGGGGGGGGGGGGGGGGGGGGGGGGGGGGGGGGGGGGGGGGGGGGGGGGGGGGGGGGGGGGGGGGGGGGGGGGGGGGGGGGGGGGGGGGGGGGGGGGGGGGGGGGGGGGGGGGGGGGGGGGGGGGGGGGGGGGGGGGGGGGGGGGGGGGGGGGGGGGGGGGGGGGGGGGGGGGGGGGGGGGGGGGGGGGGGGGGGGGGGGGGGGGGGGGGGGGGGGGGGGGGGGGGGGGGGGGGGGGGGGGGGGGGGGGGGGGGGGGGGGGGGGGGGGGGGGGGGGGGGGGGGGGGGGGGGGGGGGGGGGGGGGGGGGGGGGGGGGGGGGGGGGGGGGGGGGGGGGGGGGGGGGGGGGGGGGGGGGGGGGGGGGGGGGGGGGGGGGGGGGGGGGGGGGGGGGGGGGGGGGGGGGGGGGGGGGGGGGGGGGGGGGGGGGGGGGGGGGGGGGGGGGGGGGGGGGGGGGGGGGGGGGGGGGGGGGGGGGGGGGGGGGGGGGGGGGGGGGGGGGGGGGGGGGGGGGGGGGGGGGGGGGGGGGGGGGGGGGGGGGGGGGGGGGGGGGGGGGGGGGGGGGGGGGGGGGGGGGGGGGGGGGGGGGGGGGGGGGGGGGGGGGGGGGGGGGGGGGGGGGGGGGGGGGGGGGGGGGGGGGGGGGGGGGGGGGGGGGGGGGGGGGGGGGGGGGGGGGGGGGGGGGGGGGGGGGGGGGGGGGGGGGGGGGGGGGGGGGGGGGGGGGGGGGGGGGGGGGGGGGGGGGGGGGGGGGGGGGGGGGGGGGGGGGGGGGGGGGGGGGGGGGGGGGGGGGGGGGGGGGGGGGGGGGGGGGGGGGGGGGGGGGGGGGGGGGGGGGGGGGGGGGGGGGGGGGGGGGGGGGGGGGGGGGGGGGGGGGGGGGGGGGGGGGGGGGGGGGGGGGGGGGGGGGGGGGGGGGGGGGGGGGGGGGGGGGGGGGGGGGGGGGGGGGGGGGGGGGGGGGGGGGGGGGGGGGGGGGGGGGGGGGGGGGGGGGGGGGGGGGGGGGGGGGGGGGGGGGGGGGGGGGGGGGGGGGGGGGGGGGGGGGGGGGGGGGGGGGGGGGGGGGGGGGGGGGGGGGGGGGGGGGGGGGGGGGGGGGGGGGGGGGGGGGGGGGGGGGGGGGGGGGGGGGGGGGGGGGGGGGGGGGGGGGGGGGGGGGGGGGGGGGGGGGGGGGGGGGGGGGGGGGGGGGGGGGGGGGGGGGGGGGGGGGGGGGGGGGGGGGGGGGGGGGGGGGGGGGGGGGGGGGGGGGGGGGGGGGGGGGGGGGGGGGGGGGGGGGGGGGGGGGGGGGGGGGGGGGGGGGGGGGGGGGGGGGGGGGGGGGGGGGGGGGGGGGGGGGGGGGGGGGGGGGGGGGGGGGGGGGGGGGGGGGGGGGGGGGGGGGGGGGGGGGGGGGGGGGGGGGGGGGGGGGGGGGGGGGGGGGGGGGGGGGGGGGGGGGGGGGGGGGGGGGGGGGGGGGGGGGGGGGGGGGGGGGGGGGGGGGGGGGGGGGGGGGGGGGGGGGGGGGGGGGGGGGGGGGGGGGGGGGGGGGGGGGGGGGGGGGGGGGGGGGGGGGGGGGGGGGGGGGGGGGGGGGGGGGGGGGGGGGGGGGGGGGGGGGGGGGGGGGGGGGGGGGGGGGGGGGGGGGGGGGGGGGGGGGGGGGGGGGGGGGGGGGGGGGGGGGGGGGGGGGGGGGGGGGGGGGGGGGGGGGGGGGGGGGGGGGGGGGGGGGGGGGGGGGGGGGGGGGGGGGGGGGGGGGGGGGGGGGGGGGGGGGGGGGGGGGGGGGGGGGGGGGGGGGGGGGGGGGGGGGGGGGGGGGGGGGGGGGGGGGGGGGGGGGGG
>JAMPIV010000329.1:20000-22500 GCA_024509875.1 Oreohelix idahoensis | reverse complement strand
CTCAATCTTGTAAAACAAACCTTACCGAAACCACAATCTTGTAAAACAATCCTTACCGACACCTCAATCTTGTAAAACCTACCTTTCTACTTACCTACCTGCCTATCTATCTTTTTATCTATCTATCTATCTATCTATCTATCTATCTATCTATCTATTTATCTATCTATCTATCTATCTATCTATCTATCTATCTATCTATCTATCTATCTATCTATCTATCTATCTATCTATCTATCTATCTATCTATCTATCTATCTATCTATCTATCTATCTATCTATCTATCTATCTATCTATCTATCTATCTATCTATCTATCTATCTATCTATCTATCTATCTATCTATCAAACTACAAAATTCCAATAGCAAATATTGCCTCAATCTTGTAAAACAAACCTTACCGAAACCACAATCTTGTAAAACAATCCTTACCGACACCTCAATCTTGTAAAACCTACCTTTCTACTTACCTACCTACCTATTTATCTATTTATCTATCTATTTTTCTATGTATCTATCTATCTATCTATCTATCTATCTATCTATCTATCTATCTATCTATCTATCTATCTATCTATCTATCTATCTATCTATCTATCTATCTATCTATCTATCTATCTATCTATCTATCTAAAATTCCAATAGCAAATATTGCCTCAATCTTGTAAAACAAACCTTACCGAAACCACAATCTTGTAAAACAATCCTTACCGACACCTCAATCTTGTAAAACCTACCTTTCTACTTACCTACCTACCTATTTATCTATTTATCTATCTATTTTTCTATGTATCTATCTATCTATCTATCTATCTATCTATCTATCTATCTATCTATCTATCTATCTATCTATCTATCTATCTATCTATCTATCTATCTATCTATCTATCTATCTATCTATCTATCTATCTATCTATCTATCTATCTATCTATCTATCTATCTATCTATCTATCTATCTATCTATCTATCTATCTATCTATCTATCTATCTATCTATCTATCTATCTATCTATCTAACATAACTACAAAATTCCAATAGCAAATATTGCCTCAATCTTGTAAAACAAACCTTACCGAAACCACAATCTTGTAAAACAATCCTTACCGACACCTCAATCTTGTAAAACCTACCTTTCTACTTACCTACCTACCTATCTATCTTTTTATCTATTTATCTATTTATCTATCTATCTATCTATCTATCTATCTATCTATCTACTATCTATCTATCTATCTATCTATCTATCTATCTATCTATCTATCTATCTATCTATCTATCTATCTATCTATCTATCTATCTATCTATCTATCTATCTATCTATCTATCTATCTATCTATCTATCTATCTATCTATCTATCTATCTATCTATCTATCAACAGACTGACGGATACGAGAGTAAATTTTTTTTTTTTTTTTTAAAGTCCATTTCACACATATTATATAACATAACTACAAAATTCCAATAGCAAATATTGCCTCAATCTTGTAAAACAAACCTTACCGAAACCACAATCTTGTAAAACAATCCTTACCGACACCTCAATCTTGTAAAACCTAAATTTCTACTTACCTACCTACCTATCTATCTATCTATCTATCTATCTATCTACCTATCTATCTATCAATCCTTTCATCTAACTATCTATCTATCTATCTATCTATCTATCTATCTATCTATCTATCTATCTATCTATCTATCTATCTATCTATCTATCTATCTATCTATCTATCTATCTATCTATCTATCTATCTATCTATCTATCTATCTATCTATCTATCTATCTATCTATCTATCTATCTATCTATCTATCTATCTATCTATCTATCTATCTATCTATCTATCTATCTATACACATATTATATAACATAACTACAAAATTCCAATAGCAAATATTGCCTCAATCTTGTAAAACAAACCTTACCGAAACCACAATCTTGTAAAACAATCCTTACCGACACCTCAATCTTGTAAAACCTACCTTTCTACTTACCTACCTACCTATCTTTCTTTTTATCTATTTATCTATTTATCTATCTATCTATCTATCTATCTATCTATCTATCTATCTATCTATCTATCTATCTATCTATCTATCTATCTATCTATCTATCTATCTATCTATCTATCTATCTATCTATCTATCTATCTATCTATCTATCTATCTATCTATCTATCTATCTATCTATCTATCTATCTATCTATCTATCTATCTATCTATCTATCTATCTATCTATCAACAGACTGACCGATACGAGAGTAAATTTTTTTTTTTTTTTTTTTTTTTTAAATTCCATTTCACACATATTATATAACATAACTACAAAATTCCAATAGCAAATATTGCCTCAATCTTGTAAAACAAACCTTACCGAAACCAAATCTTGTAAAACAAAATCTTTACCGAAACACCTTGTAAAACACTTGTAAAACCTACTTTTACCTACTAATACTACTATACTAAAACTTATCTTTATCTATTATTTATTATATTATCTAT
>JAMPIV010000328.1:0-53800 GCA_024509875.1 Oreohelix idahoensis | reverse complement strand
CAGGCCGAAGTACTGGGCCAGAAAAGAAAAACACCCTGACCGCCAGCCCCGACAAAGGAGCATCTTCATCGCATTCGCCTTCCTCTTCAGCTCACCAGCAGCAAGGGCCGTCTCGCAAGGAGCTCCCTCCCAGTCATAACATGCGCTCCCAGCCGCCTAACAGAACACAGGGGCCGACTTCTCATGAACCCGTCAGGAACCGGGGAGATAATGAGAGATATTGTAGGTTCTGTCGGACTACTTCTCATTGGACAACACGGTGCCCAAACAAACAACCCGCTCATCAGATGGCTTGTTTAAGGCCTGTGAGGGTGAAACAAGGGAAGAAGTGGAAACCCTTCCAGTCAGAGAAGTTGTTTTCCAACAGCGGACAGCGGGCTTACATACCCCAGCATAGTCGCCCGACATCTGGTGAAGCCCTGGCAGATGACGAAGGAAAAAGTGAATATTGGTGGAGTTTTAAGGAAAGGGACTTCACAGTGCTTTCCGGTAGCCAATATTGAGGTGAAATGTAGGTTCGTGTCTGGCACCATCAAGGCAGCTGTAACGGCTCAGCCGGCCTACGACTTCATTCTCGGTAACCCATATTTAGTTTTGGGGAACCCGCCCACACCGATCCTTGCTGATGCAAGGGGGCCTACTGCAGGCCAGATAAGTGAAAAAGGAGAACCCCTAATTCACGGAGCCCCGAGCGAGCTCAAACATAGCTGTCGTGCCAAGGAGGGGTGCAACGCCTCTGACGACAGTGATATGTTATTTGCAGAGGCAAATTCGCCCGCCAGCCCTGTTCAGCCAACCGGCCAAACAGTGGTGACGACGCCTCTGATTCCGGAAGTACACTCTTTGTTGTCGGGAATTAGGCCCCCGATGGTATTAGCTCCTTCAAGTGGGGGACATACTGACAAGAGCGGTATTACATATGTCAACGACCAGCGCCATCTTCATAGGGCACAAGATAGCGGTCTGAGCGAGCATATAGTTCCAACCAGCCCTGGAGCCCCATCCGACCAGCACTTTACTCAAACGGAGGAGGACAGTGATCTGAGTATCCGTTTGCCTATAGACGGAGATGGGCCCCACAACTCTCGTATCTCGTTTACAGGAAACAACTCTTGTAATGAGCAGCCTGAAAAATTGGCTATCTTTTCCAATTCGTTTCACGGAACATTGGAACCAGTTACTGAGAGCTTTAACTCAGATTCTCCGCGATCTAACGGGATCTTAAACCGTCAAGTGTCACTGCAGGACACATTCCAACTGACGCCAGTAACTCTCACAGGGGAGGGCAAGGTTGAAGGTAGAACCAGGGTGTTAGACGGAGAGCTCCCGTGGTCTACATTTTCATCTCACCAACTTTTCAGGCCAGAAAAGAGTGAGAAAAGCAACCTTACGCATTTGCAAGGAGCTATTTTGGAGAGCTCTGTCCCGCTTCAGATTGGTAGGGGAAGAGCGAGTCCAGAACCACTGCCAGGGGCAGATCTTACCTACCTTTCTTCAAAGGTAGAAGCTATTGAGGTCGATCGTGATCCAATAGACACCCAGCAAGAAATCGGAGGCTTTACACCAGAGGAACCCGAGACGTTGCATCAGTTTCGCACGGTACCAGCAGTCACAACTCTGCTGACGCGCAGCGAGGAAGTCGCCATTGCCAGGTCGCCACAGCGCCCGCCGGTCACATCAGCTGACCAGAACAGCCTTTTGACGGTCATAGCAATGGAAAGTTCAGACCCGCCATTAGACGGCACAGGTCTGAAGAGAGATCAACTCTCTCAACGGAGCATAGGAGCTCATTCTAGGAGAGGAAGAAGGAGGAAACGCAAAAGAGGAAGGTCGAAGAACACTGAATAGGAGGGGTAAGGACAGACAGCCTTGTAGACAGGAATAAGGGCCAATGTGAAACACAGAGATTTCAGTAAGGAGATCGTTGCTCAATCTTTGAAAGGGGGGAGTGATGTGACGAAAGTACTGAGATTCTGTCTTTCAAATGGCCCATGTCTTTTTCTCCTTGCATTTTGTTCACTATTTTTAGGAGGGATTACAGATAAATCCTTCTCCATGTTTCTTCTCCTTCTATTATTTACGTTTTTTCAAGATGAGATCACGAGGGAGTTTGATCTCATCTGCTTTATGGTTCTTCTTTATGTGTTTAGAATGGGGGTGTAGGGAATTAGACAGTATTTTTCTAGAAGAAAGATTATAGATGCTAGATCAGGATTGGCACCAGATTGTCTTTTTTTAAAGATATTGCGTGGCCATATACGCATTTTTCGGGAGTTAAATTATTTGCGGCCATTTTGCTTCATTTCCGCAGTATAGGGCTAGGCTTAATCTCGTTTCTTTGTCTAAAACCCATGCACGTTACATCAGAACGATCTAAGGTTCTGATTGGCTGAGAGGTAACTGTAGTTGAAATGCAGAGCTCTCATTGGCTTTAGAACCACGCCGCGGATATGACGTCATGAAGTCGGCGCGTGGGGGTCTTGATTATAAAAGGCCTATATTTCATGGCCTCTTTCTCTTTTAATGAAAAATTGCCAAAGCCGGGTGCCAGAAGCATATTGTCGATTGCCTTCAGTTGGACATTCGAGATTTGGTAAGCATGAATTTTTGCGTGAGGACTTTATTTAATTTTTCTAGTCCTAGCCGATCATTTAAGTTTCTTGGGAAGTTTTAGTTTAATTTAATTCTTAACTCCAGAGCCATCAATACGATCTTAGTGATAGACTTGAAAATTTATAGGTCCATTTCATTCCTTGTTGAAAGAATAGCGGCATGGTTTAAATGTTGAGATATCACCGCTTTGTATTATTGCAAAGTCGGTCGGGAGAGAAACTCGCATCTGCGAATCATGTGTATTTTCAGTTGTGATTTTAGTGAGAGTATAGTCGGGAGCGTGTGTAATGTGTATTTTCATTTGTGATTTTAGTGAGAGTATTGATGCTCGCTATTTATATAGTTACGCATATATCTGTGGACGGGAGTAAATAGGTATTAATTGAAGCACGTGAGCGCGTGGTTACGGTATCTTTATTGATACGATGTTCAGAGGGACGAGGGGGAGAGAAGCACGTGGTCATAAAATTGTAACCACGTGTTGTAACTACTGAGATTTAATTGATAACCATTATGTATAACTTTTGACGGCAGGTAGATGCTAGCGTAAACAGGATTATATGTTATTGATTGTGCATTATTGTTCTGTGAATTCAGAAGATGGGAGAAGTAATTTTAAAGGGAATTATTTTGTATTACATTTTGAATGTGATTACTATTATTGACGGGAATTTTAGGAATTCCTAGAGAAGGCTAGTTTTAGTTGTGTTAAACATTACGGCATTAGTGTCAGCGTAAGAAGTAGGCCACAGTACGTCTGCCCAGACGGGCCATTGAAAATATTGTTGTTGCTGGGAGTTAGTCATGCAGAACCCTGGGTCAGACGGTCTGCGTGATTGTATTACCGGGAAATGTTTATTTTGGGGCTCAGGTAGAGACGGGGAGAGAGAAGAGAGGGGAGTTACGTGTTGAAGAGTAAGGGAGTTAATTGTTATTTGAAATGTATTATTACGGTTTGTTTAGCTGTTGTTTTGTTTGTCTAAAACAGCAGGTACCGGCTTTGTGGGAATGAGAGCGGAATTTTGAGACCACAAAATTTCTCCCACGGCAAAGTTGGGGCATTCGCAGAACCGCAAGGGTTTTACGTTAGTTGCCAGTAGTGGAAGGAGAGGAAGAAAATACGTTTTCCCAGCCAGGGGAAGACATTTTCCAGCGAATAGGATTTTTGTGGATAAATCCTGAGCTCTGACGCTCGTTACACACGCAGATTTGGCAGGCTGCCAGCGTTGTGGTAATTTTGTGTTCGTTTCTTCACGGCCATAATAAAGCCGACGGCCCAGTTATAGGTACTCGGGCAGGTAATTTCAGAGTGGTAGAAGTCAGCATTCATTTCAGTTGTCTGTACCTTGGTGTTTGTGAATCTTAATTGAACCTTATCCCCATAGGGTAGTTAGAGGTGGTTCGAGGCCATAGCAATTTAAACGTCCGAAGTGGCGAGGAAAGAATCAACCTCGGTTCTCAACCTCGGAGCCAATGGTCTCAACTTTCACTTTTTGCACTATATTTCTATCTGAATCTAATTTTCCAGTCTTCCTTCTCACTAGTGTCTTGTCACTATAGGTAGACAGTCTCTAGTCCTAAATCCATTTCGTGACAGTATGTACCTGGCAGAGCTTCGAGAAGGGTTGAGTCTCGTTAGTGTGACCAGAGGATATTTTGAAGAGAATATTTTATTGAAATGAAGATAGATAGAGTATTGAAGGGAACGTTCTTTCTCCCAGGAGACTTATTATTATTCGAATGCCACGGATTATGTTGGCTCATTGATGTACCTAGTATTATGATGTATGCAATTTCCCTCTTGATGGATTTTTGTACTTATACGATTTATCATTCTAATGCCATGGATTACGTCGGCTTATATGAACTGTAGTGTAAGTTGCGATGTACGCAACCAAGCTCTGAATATTTAAGATGCTGTGATTTACGGAGTTTTCTGCAATCTATTTGCCATGGATTTTGTATACCATTATAACTTGTGACAGTGTGCTGTTCCTGATGTCTACGTTACTGTGACAATAAACTGTATATTGTGAGTTGGAAACCATTGGTCTTACCCGTTGGTCTATTGCTAACTATCGTTACTGTGGTGTGGATGATTGCAACTTTGTCAAACTTAAAGTACCCATGACATTTGCCTATGTTTATACATATTTACACACCTGTCGGCCACCTGTAATCCCGACCAAGGCTGTTGGTATTTATCAACAAAATATATTAACTTTGTCTAACAGTGCCACCCTTACTCGCGGAAGTATCTACACAGTAACATAAGTGATGGCCCGTGTGGCCTGTTATAGAGACCATATATATATATTAACATAAGTGTCTAATGATCCTGTCTACAAAGAACAAACGCAACTGCTGATATAACTTAAGACAAACGTACTGCAACACCTAGGAACTGCCCAACATCATGCGAGAAACAAAGTAAACGAAATGGAGGATTGAGCATTAAGACCTACAAGCTGAGAGAGCCAGAAATTAAGACCAGATATCAGGGGCTTATTGCTACAGCGGTGAAAAACACAGAAGAACTACCTGATGACTTGGAAACCCTCTGGCTTAAATTCAAAGACATCATAAAGACAGCTGCTGCAAAGGCATGTGGTGAAGTCCGACTTGGGAACAAGAGAAAGAGGACACCTTGGTGGACAGAGGAAGTCAAAGAGAAAATAAGAGACAAGAAAATGGCATGGAAACAATACTTAGGAGCTAAAAACACAGCAGGACAAATAGAGAAATATAGAGAATATGTGACACTCAGAACAGAAGCAAAGAACAAGGTGCTACAGCACGTTTCCCTAGCTTTGCTCAACTTCAAAATGCTATATCTCAGCGAATATATAACGCATATAAGTGAAATTTTGTGTGAATTTGAAATGGTATAGACCCTATGAATTTAATTTTTCATTAAAATGCGGCCATTGGTTTCAATTTTCGTTTCTTTGCGATATAATATCAAAATCCTACTTGCCAACACACATTATACACACATATTGAAATATCTACAGTAAATTATACGACCTCATTTGCACATTTTTGGTTTATCAAACAATTCGCATGATTTTAGCGTGAAATTGCACTTCTTGAACATAAAACAGTTTATATCCGGTGTTACGCACACATTGTCAATCAGTGGCGTGTCTACAAAAAGTATTGTGTGGTTAAGTAGGGAAAATGAATCTGCGAGAACATTTTATGACATTACAGCAAATCAAAAATAGGATTTTTAAGTATTTCTGCAATGAAGCTGGTCGAGGAAAATTATATCATTCTATTTCAAACCCACAAAAGAGGACTATTCATGCCTTGGGGATAAGCAAACGATCATTGCACCGCTGGATAGCGACATCTGAAATTTCTAATTCCAGTGTTTTAGTTTTACACACGTAAATTAGGCCAAGAGTGGTGGATAATTTTGACAGAGAATTGATCCGCAGAGAAATTTGTAATATGTTTCACAATAATGAGGCAGTGACTTTAAGGAAATTGAAAATTTGGTTAAGAAAAAATAATGACATTGATATTTCCAAATCTACGCTATGGAGGACTATTAGGAGTTTGGGATTCACTTTTAGAAAATATGTTGGTGGTAGAAACCTTATTTGTAAGAAGCCTTATATAGTTGCAATGAGAAGCAAATATTTACGCGAAGTCAGAGAAATGAGTAGAGATTGTTATGATTTTGTGTATTTTGATGAAACTTGGATCAATGCGCACCACAGTAATGAACGAGAATGGCAATCATCTGATGGGACAACTAAGAGACTAGTACCAAGCAGCAAAGGACAGCGCCTAATAACACTGACAAACAACATTTTTCTTTCTTATATAAGAATAAGTGTTCTTAGGTCAGTTTCTTGCGCTGATTTCAAATTTGAAATCCGTTTATCTCTATCACGTCGGGTTCTTAAGATATTTGTGAATAAATATATTTTTGGGAAACTGTTATTTGCTCCGTTTCATTTTTACTATATAACTTTTTAAAAATTAATAAAATGCAAAATAATTCTACTTTTTATACTGCTAAAAGATGCATGACATATGTTACGTTATATTTCAAATAGTTACTGTATTTTGAAATAATTGTGAGTGAAATATGGCTTCTAGAAGTTGTAGAAATTCGGCTGATCTGTTTTGTTACGTGTGCGGATATTTTACCGATCGTGTTCACCAGAAAAACTTTACACCATTGCTAAAGAAAGCATATGAACTTTATTTCGATTCAAAAGTTGATGATGCAAATAAATCTTGGAAGCCAAATGCAGTTTGTTCGACTTGTGCAAATACATTGGCAGGTTGGTTACGAAAATCGCCGAAGCATAAGTCGATGCCTTTTTGAGTGCCAGTAATATGGCATGAACCGACAAATCACGCTACTGATTGTTACTTCTGCTTGACAAATATCTATGGTTTCACTTTTAAAACTAGAAAGTCTGTGGTTTATCCAAATATTGAATCGGTTTCGAAACCAGTGCCTCATGATCCAATCACGTGTCCAATCCCAGTTCCACCAGAACAATATCCGTTGGACGTAAAAAACCATCAGAAAGTGATAGTTTACCTGCTTTGGAAACTAATTCTGACTCGGATTATGTACCGGTGAATGATGGTGTTCACTTAATTAACCATTCAGAACTTTCAGATCTAATACATGATCTCGCTCTCACCAAAGGACAAGCGGAATTACTCGGTTCGCGACTCAAAGAATGGAATCTTTTAGCGCCCAATACTCTGATATCTAAATTTCGTCATAGACACAGAGAACTTGTTCAATACTTTGAGATGGATGATGACATTTGCTATTGCAAAGATGTAAAAGGTCTAATGGTGCACCTCGGTCATGAGCACATAGTCAACGAATGGCGACTTTTCATCGACTCTTCCAAGACTAGTCTAAAAGCCGTGTTATTGCATAATGGAAACTTATTTTCATCAATTCCAGTCGCCTACTCTGTTCATATGAAAGAAACTTATGACAATATGGCTATACTTTTGGCAAAAATAAAGTACAATGACTACCAATAGCGGATTTGTGGAGACCTAAAGGTCATTGCAATTCTCACGGGCATGCAGACTGGGTATACTAAATTGTGTTGCTTCCTATGTGAATGGGACAGCCGCAACAGACAGGAACATTATGCAAGAAAGGTGTGGCCTATCAGGGATCGTATGCAGCTCGGGCATAAAAATGTAATACACGAGCCATTAGTTAACAAAGACAGCATCATCTTACCACCGTTACATATAAAGTTGGGGCTCATGAAGAATTTCGTAAAAGCGTTAGATAAAACAAGCAAAGCTTTCACTTATCATCGAGAAAAGTTTCCGCAAATTAGCGATGCAAAGATAAAGGAAGGTAAGATGATGCTGTCTTTGTTAAGCAGTGCATAGATGCATACAGAATTATGAGCTGTAACATGTCCCTCAAAATCCATTTGCTCGATTCGCATCTTGGCGAAATCAGCAATGAACATGGAGAACGATTCCATCAAGATATCGCCGTAATGGAGTCACGTTATCAAGGACGGTGGAGTGTGACCATGCTTGCCGATTATTGTTGGATGCTTCATCATGATGTACCACATGCCATTCACCGACGAAAGTCGACTGCAAAGAAATTCAAGCCTACATAACTGTTATACTTCTTGTACACATGATGTTGTAATACTGTATGCGTTGTTAAAAAACTTCAATTGCGTATTTCTAGAGATCCCGACCTGATAGAGAAAAACGGTTTGCAGATTTAAAAACAGCGCATTAAAATTGACCAGAAAAACATAGAAATGTTAGAGAAAGAAAAAAAAATTTTTTTTTTGTTAGTCAGTGTAATTGCACATGCAGGAAGCAGCCATCATGGGCTTCTAAATAATACTGAACTCATATTTGTTTCAAAATCCACAGATAATAGGGATTATCATACAGAGATGAATGGCAAGATATTTCAAGATTGGATTGCGAATCATGTCTTCCTTCATTGGATAGACCGTTGTCGTAGATTTTAGATAGGAGAATTAAGACTTGGGTTGGTCCCTTCTGAATAGGTTGGAATGAGTGAGAGTCACAGTGTGAGTTAGTAAAGGAAATAGATTCCACGAGTGAGATGATAGAATGTGATATAGAGGCTGTCTCTGAAAGCGAAAAAAAATTCTTCTCTCTCTCACCTATCTTCTACGACAGCTTTTGCAGCGTCAGACAGTCTAAACACACATATATATATATATATATATATTACATATATTTCTATCTACTCACGGGCACGCACGTACACGTGACGACAGTTAAACACATAGACGTGGGAAATCTATAACAATGAATATATATATACTAGAACGAGCTGACCAACGCACTGATTTAGTTCAAGAGAGATTTTTTTAATTATCATCAAAAAAATCTTCTCACAACACCTAAAAAAAATGCATCAAGGAAAACATATACAAATAGTCATAAAATTTCAAGAAAATGCTACAAGGATCATATTGAATCGGTTTCGTTATGATCTTAACTCTAGGTTTAGCCCACAGCCCCGTTAGGATGACAGCTGATGGCCCAAAGAGTTATAGAGACATATGGTTAGGGTCTAATATTGTCCCCTTTTCTTGAAGGTAAGAACTGACTTATGAAAGCTGTATCTATTCTAAAGGAACAATTAAATTAAGCAGCAAGTCTTTCATAAGGAAAAATTACAAAAAAATGAGTGCATTAACAACGAACATCCTTCCGTCACTTTCACTCGGTTCTTTCATCCGGGTACCCAGGCTTTTGTGCTTACCTAAAACTTGAGGGTTGTTCACCGTCTGGCGCAACCTTAGGACACTTCTCTACAGTGAATCTGGATTCTTTGGATAAAGCGAATCTCAGCTCTACAAATACAGGTTTCTTCCACTGTTTTCGGGGAGCGTTCACTTCACCAGTTAAATTTTAGATTTACTGTTAATGTCACTTGAATCAGGTTTGCTAAGCAAGTTTAAACGGGCACACAGAGTTCAGAAACACGAGGATTCCCTTAACTTGGAAAAGATGACCAGTGGACAACTGCCCTCAACAGATAGTCTTGGTTCACTATCCACTCTTTCAATAGTGTCGGAAATGTTAATGTTATTTCTTGTAATTATTCTCGCCGCCAGGCAGCATGTACATTTAAATTTGTGGAGCAATATGAACTGGCTCAAAAGCCCAATATATATTTCTAGTCTTTAGAAACCGTTAGTGGGATTGGTATTACTGTCTATCTCTGATGGCACATGCACTGTCAGACCAGTGTTACTTGGGAAAAACCCACGTGGTTAAAGATAGGAAATGTCTATGCTTTTCACAAGTATGTCTCTTTACTAAACGCCGGCAAGTTTGGTTCACCCCAGTATTCACTGAATGAAGAAAAACAACATATAATATACTATACAGAATATGTACTCGTTATAATCTTACATTTTAAACGGCAAGCCTACAGCTTGACTTATTATTATTAAAACTTCCCATGAGATAAGTTATATAAAAATCAATCATCATGAATTAGGAATATCTGCGTATTCCGTCAATATTCACTGATGTCGCATCTGGCATTTATAAGTTAGTTTAGAAAAATATACTCGACTGAGTAGTTAGCAGTTAAATTAAATTCATTATAGCTACCTGTTTGTTAAGCTTAGAAATATAATTTATTCTGCTTTCCACTGTATGCGTCACTAGAAAATAATACAGACTTATAAATTAATCGCTCTGCACCAAATCTAACTAGGGAAATAAATAAGCAATTTAACACTTTAAACACTTCGCAAAATGCTAGATATATTAGATATAATATTTTTACCTCCACACGCAGAACTACAGACTAAACCATGAACTAGAATACTGCAATCTAATGGTAGTCTAGAACTCGGCAAAATTTTGCCAAGAAACTCAGACTTCGCCAAAACACAGATATTTGGTCTAGCACAGCGATCTGTCTACTGCAAAATTTTGAGGACTGAATGAAAATAAGGTTTAGCATTCCGGTTATATCTATTACCAGACAAAGAGGTAAACGTTTAATTTCGCAAAACGCAGTACTCTCCCCTTCGCTCTCTCTCACACCTCCCATTTACTAGAAGCATTTCCCCTAACTGACACTTCTCGTTTTCACGCCTCACGCTGCCGAGGGCCCACCGTGAATGCAGTGTCAGGTCGGATTTCCAGACAACTGTCTCGTACTGCGTCGTAGAGAGGTCAGTAATCACGCCTTACCTAAGCGCTCAGCCGAAAGAAACCCCGCGTGACAGGTGCAAATGTAGACATTTAGTCTGTTCTCATGTCTGAGATAAGCAAAAGTCACAGTTTCGTTCACTGACATCTAATGCCATAGAATGCATTCTCACGCCAAAATCGTCTGGTGAGGGACTGACGTTACGTCAGAAGTTACTCGTTTAATCAGCACTGATATGCGTTTCTAAATGAGATACCGACTGGCGAAAGTGCGAATGGGAAAAAAGTAATGTATATAGTCGCAAACGAACGAATGCGAAAAAAAAAACACAGGAAAAAGAAAAAGAGTGATAAAAATAGAGGATACGGGTGAAAGAAAAAAAAGAAGAAGATATAGGCAATTTAATGACTATAAAACCTATGTGACAACCGTCGCGTTTGATAATGGACAATGCTTCATATCACAACGTTGTGGCACCAGAAGATAAAGTTCCTAATTCATCAAGTACTAAAGATGTAATAAAGATTTGGCTGACCAAAAACAACATTCCATTCAACGAAATGTCCTTGAAGCCTGAATTACTTGGAATTGTAAAAAAGACACAGCACACAAAGATATTTCGATTAAAAAAAGGAGATACATGAACATGGGGCTAAAATTAAGAAACAGGTAGCAACAGAAAATAGAACGTTCAAATTAAAAGATGTTGAAATACTTACAAAAGCCGCCATATCCAATATAGCCAGGGATTATTGGAAGAAATGTGAGAACCATGTGTTACAAGAGGAGGAGGATATTGGACGAATGATGGTTTGTCCTTTATTCAGCAGAGATTGATTATCAATTTCTCAGAGACATCTGATTATGATTCGGATGAAGTTTAATTTCTTTAAAGATGACCTTACTGTTACTGTATTTACAAGCACAGTAGAGGAGCAACGTTCCATTAAGATATTTATGAACCGCAAAGTGGTGATACCTATTGAAATAATTAGATCAATGAAGGTCCAGTTTGGTAGCGCACTAAATGTCAACGAGAAACAATGTCACGAGTATCTCGCATGCAGATCATTTAAGAAATCATCTTCAACAGGTATTCAAATGCAAACGTGATGGCCACATTATTGTAATAGTAGACACGCCTATGCCTAATCAATTCACAGAATTTGTGACTGAAGTGGTAAAATTTCTTTTCTCGATACACAATAATTGGTATGCCGACAAAGATCAAAGGATTTCATTCGTTTATGGGAACTAGACAAGATGCACAGATATAAAGTATATATTTGTTAGGTCTAACCCAATATAACATCGTATGCAAAAATGGCATTAATACGTTGTACGGTTAATCAGATAATTACATTCGTTTGAGGGCAAAGCTAGTGAAACGTGCTATAGCAGCAAAACAGAAGTCCTGGGAAGAATTTGGAGAAAAGCTAGAAAAAGGTGCGCAAGAAAACCAGAAATTGTTCTATAAGACCCTAAAGAACATGAGGAAGGAAAAACAATGCCCTCTCAAATTTATAAAGGACAAGCAAGGCAAATTGCTTACTGCCCCGAAGGAAGTAATGGAAAGATGGAAAGAATATTTCTCAGAACTCCTGGATGGTGAGCAAGGTTAAGCATCAGAAATGATAACCACTAGCACAGAAGAGGAAACAAATGGTGATGAAGATGGCATAAAGATGGAAGAACTGAAGGCAGCACTGGAGAAAATCAAGATGGGCAAAGCAGCAGGGCATGATGGTATAACACCAGAAATGGTTAAGTACATGGGGGCATCAGGCGACCTATTACTCTTAAGGGTCCTACAGGCAGCGTGGTGCAGCAAGGCCATACCAAAGGATTGGGAGATTGCCATCATAACACCAATTTTCAAAAAGGGTGACAATCGACAATGTGGAAACCACAGAGGCATATCCCTTCTCAGTGTCCCTGGTAAAATCTACTCTAGAATCCTAGAGCAGAGACTCCGACGCCTAGCTGAGCCACAATTGGATGAGGCCCAGTGTGGATTCCGAGCAAACCAAAGTACTCAAGACCTAATCTTCACACTCAGACAGCTGAGTGAAAAGGCCCTTGAGTATAAGAGTGAGATGCATCTTTGTTTCATAGATCTAGAAAAGGCGTTTGACAGGGTCCCCTGGAGAAAACTTTGGGACTGTTTGGCAAGGAAGAACATTCCAGCAACTCTGATTCATGCTATACAGAGCTTCTACAAGTCTTGCAGAAATTATGTGAGGACAGCAAACTATAAGTCAGAAGATATGTTCAGGACCACCACTGGTGTAAGACAGGTGATATCCTGTCACCTTATCTTTTCATACTCCTCATGGACGATGTCATCAAGGCATGTAAGGAGAGAACAAGAAAGTATTCAGTGGGGTACTGGAAGATGAGACAGGTATGTATTTCAGAGCTGGCATTTGCTGATAATGTTGTCCTGATTGCTAAATCAGAGGCACATCTCCAACCCAACCTGCAAGTCTGGAAGGAAGAGCTGGAGAAGAGAGGGATGGTCATAAGCAGCTTTAAAACAAAATCCATGGTGATATCACGAGAAGAAAGAAGACATCAGATTAAGCTGGGAGAACAGGTCCTGGAGCAGGTCGACCACTTTGAATACCTCAGAGTTATTATAGACCGAAAGGGGGAGGGGCATGAGAGAAGAGTTGGCCACTCTAAAAGCAGCAGCTGGGAGACTTTTTCGGGACATAAATCGAGGATTCCTCAGCAAGAGAGAGGTTGGTAAGAAAAAGAAGATGGCTGTATAACGCTGCACCTATGTCCCAGTCTTGACATATGGACGCGAGTCATGGGCAATGACCACAACCCACAAAAGCCAGATCCAAACCTCAGAAATGAGGTATCTGAGGAAGGTAGTTGAAGTAACAAGAAGAGACATGGTCCGCAACCAGAAAATACGTCAAGGCCTAAAATCTCACCCCCTGCAGACCCAAGTAGAACAGTCCCAACTAAGATGGTTTGTCCATGTCTGCAGAATGGGAGAAGATCGGCTACCACGACAAGCATGGGAAACAAAGAGCCAGGGATCCAGACCCCCGGGACGACCAAGAGTCCGCTGGGAGGACAACAATAGACAATCTCTCTTCCAAACCTCTACACCTCACGGTAGAAGGGGAACGACTAAGTAAGTAAGTAAGAAATAAGGTCCAGCACATAATCAGAATTTTCAATATAAATGTCAAGCCAGTCCTATTGTATGAAACAAGGAGAACAACTAAAACAACAACCAAAAAAGCTACAGACTTTCATAAATGGGTGCTTGCGTAGAAAAGAAGGGCTGAAGTGGTATGACAAGATTATTAATATGGAACCAGACAAGCACCAGTGGAAGAGCAGATGTTAAGACGCTTGAGAAGTGTAGGACACGCATTGAGAAAACCTGTTGATAGCATTACCTGAGAGGCCTTGTTCTAGAATCCCCAGCGTAAGAGAGGAACACCAAAGAACACATGAAAATGAAAACTGGAGACAGACAATTGAGGGGATGAATAAGACATGGACAGACAATTTAGGGGATGAATAAGACATGGACAGACAATTGAGTGGATGAATAAGACATGGACAGACAATTGAGTGGATGAATAAGACATGGACAGACAATTTAGGAGATCTGCTTACTCGTAGCAAGCAAGAGGACATGCACACCATCATGGCTGGCAGACGCTGGAACTGGGTTGGTCATGTCCTCAGAAGAGACCCCGATGCCATCACAAGAACAGCTATGCTTTGGACCCCTGAAGGAAAACGAAAGAGAGGCCGACCAAAAACAACCTGGCGGAGGACTGTGGAGGCTGAGATGCAAAGAATGAACCAGAGTTGGGGCACTGTACGAAGGATGGCCACCGACCGAGCAAAGTGGAATCAATTTGTTGTTGCCCTACAAGACGCCACTAGGCGTGATGGCCACTGACTGTTTCGACGGTCGGCGGCCAAGGATCAAAGAAGAAGAAGAAGACAATTTAGGGGATGAATAAGACATGGACAGACAATTGAGGGGATGAATAAGACATGGACAGACAATTTAGGGGATGAATAAGACATGGACAGACAACTCAGGGGATGAATAAGACATGGACAGACAATTGAGCTGATGGCACGGTTAGTTCAAGGCCCATGCTTCTTGGAGAGTTAATAGATGAAGATTATATTGGTAGAGGTAGGGAGGTTTGACGGCGAAAGATTGCATATTTTCCTTCTTATTGGCAAATAGAATTAATCCAACGGCGATTCGATCAGATATTAATTATTAAAAACTAGCAAAAACCCATCAAAATTGACAGGTTTTTAATTATTGGGTTCTGTTTCTGTTACATGTACGCTAGACGGTACTATCACTACTGTGGTCATTTCATTGAGGGCGACCGTCATTAGATATTTGTAGTGAAAATTATATGGATGAATTAAATATGAAGACATGGAGCAACCTTCCTAAATGATATGTGGAGCGGTGATCATGATCTGATGGACCATAAATTGACTAAATAACTAACATTTCTTTTATGACAACGTGTCTCGTAATTGTTCGTGCATCTTTTTAAAATCTTGACTTTCCATAATCAAACTGTTCATACACACCGTCACTTGTGCACTTTTCTATTTTCGTGAGAGTACAAATAAGGGAAACAATACAAATATTGTCAAACTTTCAACCACAGTTGCACCACTTAGCTGTGGTTGAAAGATATACCGTCAAAATAATGACGGGGAAAAAAAAACTAATACTAACCCTTTAACCTTTCATCATCTGCAGAATATTTAGAAGAATGGTGAACTCATTTTGTTAATTCTGGATGAAGTTACGTTACCCTTTTTTTTTTAAAAGCTTTGAAAAAAATATATATTTTGGATTTTATTTCAAGGGATGTAATTTATCCTCTTCCCTGTCTAAGGGAAACAGTCAAACGGTAAAATAATAATAATAAAATAAGATAGACTTTTGACCATGTGCTTTTTATTGACAGGTTTTTTTAATTATAGTGCGTTGTTTCTGTTACATGTATTACAGAAGGTACTATTAGTAATAGTATTACTACTGTGGTCATTTACTGTCTCCAGTTCATGTACTGTTTATCAATTGTGTTGTTGGCTTTGTTCCTACATCAACATGCTCATGCACACAGTCATTTGCGCACTTTTCTATTTTCATGAGAGTACATATAAGGGAAACAATACAATTATTGTCTAACTTTCAACCAGAGTTGCACCCCTTAGCTGTGCTTTCGAAAATAGAAAAGTGCGCAAATGACGGTATGCATGATGTGACAGACCGACGTACTTACGGCGGGAATTATGGTATTGGATATCAGTCATTTACGACGAGAATGAAACCTAAGTTCTTCATTCAGTTGATGACATTCGTTGGAGTTTGACTGTTGGAGTGTCTTTGAAATGTCATTCAAATCTACATGTTGTCACCATTATCAGACTACAGAATAGACATATTTGAATACCCAACTAGATCAAACATAATATTAATATAACAGAATACAGAACTCTCAATAATAATGAAACAAAATAAAGTAGGCAACTAATATAATGGAGACAACATAACTTTAATTCAAAATGAACATGAATCCATGCAGGGGGCTATTTATCGTCCACTATGTCAGTATCAATCCTGACTCATGCCAAAGATAGAAGTCTACAACGTCATAAATCTTGACAGTGGCAACAACCCCCTTATAGAGACATCTATTTACAAATGTCTGTAGCTTGGAGGTGATACTCTTTGAGACATGCCATTTCTCTGAGCCATACAGGAAGACTGACGTCACATTTGAGTTTTTTTTTTTTTTTCGTACGCCCGCTAATAGTAATACTCGAGGCGAAATCTCAGGTTATTATTAATGTCTAACCTGACATTGATTTTACGTGAGTATCCCTTTTCTTGTACAGAGACAGGTGTCCCTCGTCATTCACACAGATACTCTCGCCGATTTCGGAAGTACCCATTAGAGCTGGGTCGGCCCAGGAGCCGCCAATCCCTGGTCGACGACACTCCTTCAAATGTCCTCGCCAGGTTAATCCAGTCCAAATCCCGGTCGACGAAAAATCCTCAAATGCCGTCGCCCGGGTTTGATCCTGAATCACCCGGTCGCCAGAGCGGTGTGGTAACCACTACGCTAGCGCGGCTCCTACATTTGACTTAAAGACTTAGTAGAACACCTTTGAACACTACAGCAAGGAAACTCTAAGTTATTCATACAGATACCGGACTCCTATAGGATTTACTCACAAGTCACAGAGGGATTCTAATACTACTAATAGAAATAAAACCCAGACGTGTGTTCTAGGCATCTACATTAAGTTTCCAAGACTATTCTACTGAACCAGAAGTCTAGATTGCCTAGTTATATGTGGGGTGAGTTGTAACATTTTTCTACTTTGAATTTGACAAGTTTGAACTTGCTGATGGTGAGGTAGGCCCTTGTTAGGCTGGCAACTTCACCATGTGAAAATGATATATTCGTGAACCACCACAGCAATGCGCTCATGATTACTTTACGCAGGTTCTCACAGGGAACCAAAAGCAGAGGTAACCCCAGACTCCAAGTGGAGCAGGGAGTAAATAATTATGACGGCATCAAATGTATATATTTATTATCATTTGTACTAAGTTGTATGTATGTTTAAAGCTGCTACTTCGGGCACAAGCCACTTGCTGCCTTACAGTCGCATTTTTTTTTTCATTTAAATGATTTAAACGAATTGTGATCTTCATTACATCCCCTGAATTATATGAGATACACTCAGGGAAAGTAAACACTTTGACAGCGGGAAAGGCGCCAGATTAATATCAGAAAAACAAAAACTCAGCAGCAGAATTCGTTCTTCTATTCCCTATAAAGTTTGTGGTATAAATCAAAGAGACCATTTGAAGTACTTCTCAATGCTACCAGCTGTACTACTATTCTGTGGTTCAAAGCTTGAGATCGGCACTTGAAACCTACATGCAACGGGTGGTGAAGATACTTGCCTTGACCAGGAGCCAAATACAAAAGAACTTTTCTTTATTCCAAAGTCCTTAAGTCGCCATAACTTCCATGACAAAACTTAGATTTTATCAATCACCAGCTCATATTTATTTACATTTGTTCCAAAGTAATTGATAATTAAATTTTTTGTATGTTATTTTACAAATGGTTCGATCCCCATATGAGGCGGGAATTTTTTAGGCCACAAACGGCTCCTGGGTACCAGAGCAACTCTGGGAAGGTTAAGGCGGCCAGCGTGATGCCGACCACATCACCCCTCGTGTGCCGACGGTCAAGATAATATGGGCCTAACACCATATTCCCAATATGCCTCAATGGGCGTGTAACGGGTTCCTTTACCTTTATTTTACAAATTCATAGTTGATTTAGTGGTTCTTGTGTCTTTATTCACCGGCAGATTAAAATTTTGAAATTTTCAAGCAAAATGGGGCACCATAGTTTTTCGTAAATTTTTTTTCTTACATTTTTTTTTGGCCTATTGCCTGCGCTGGGTTAGTCTATTTCGCAGGTAGGGGTCGCGGGTTAGTCTATTATGCATTTTCGCAGGTAGGGGTGGCAGCATGGCTCATCAATGTATTAAGCATAGAAAGAAATGTAAAGAGCGGTACAGGTGGACTTTTGCATGCGTATTTGAAGGTCTATGCTCCTTTGCGATCTGTAGGGCAGTGATGATAAAGATATACGACCTATTTTCATGTCTCTTTTTGAATACTTTCAACGATTTAACGTGTAGTTCTCGAAATTGTCTTGTTAAGATGATTGTCAATAAATTTATTATTTTTTTTGGGGGGGGGGGGGAGGGGGGGGGGAAAGACAACAAGACTATTCATCATTATCAGACATATCAATATCTTAGATCGGCTGGAATGGATCTCAGGCGTCTTCTGCCTTTACTCTTGATATTGTGATGGACTCTTTCTTGTCCATCTCTTGATGTTACATTTCCACTAATAGCGCTGTCTTCCTCTTGCACGTTTGCCTTTAACTCCGCCTTCTATTATGGTCTTTAGTAAGGTGCTGTGCCTTTTACAAGGCCAACATATTTTTACTGTCTAATGTTAACCTCCGTCATTAATTATCTTTCCATTCCTAGGTTGTCTGTGCCCTCTTTATTTGTTTTCTTCTCTATCCATGAGACGCACCCCACTCTTCTATATATCCCCACCTCAAATGCCTCAATTCTTTCCTCTAACTGCTTGTTCATTCTCCATGTTTTTAAACTACACAATGATGAAGAATATATGAAGCACTTGATGATTTTCGAGGGTATTACCAGGCTACAACGTCTTGTATACTTTGACATGCATCCTAATTGTTGATGTTATGTATATACGTTTCCATGCTGATACTTTGTTTTCAAGACTAGAGTTACTTGCCCTTGGCTAACTCTTCTACTTCCTCCTACTTCTAAGATGGCGAATTAAACATGTCGAGTTTGTATCCTGTGTTCAAGCTTCGTGATTAAACTTCGTAACGTGAGAATGTATGACAGCCAGCCACGTCTCATATCTTACAATATTTACTAACCGCAACAGTAAATATCAACATGGTGGCAGCGGTGTTTATTTCTACAGAATTCGGACTATTCTGCTGAATATCTTGTAACACGTGTGCTGACGTCATTAGACTTGAGGTGAGATTACTTGTTATTGCTTGCATACCATTATTAGACATTTCGTCATGGCAGAACGGCCCTTATTTCGGTTACCACCCTGCCTAGACATAAATAACGTCGAACCAGACACATTTCGTAAATGGAGACGACAGTTAGAACTATACATGCATGCATCAGAGGTGGCGTCTAAACCTGATTCTGTTCGGGCGGCCATTATTCTACACTGTGCTGGACCTCAAGCTGTTGAAGTTTTTGATCAACTTGCAGAGGAAAGAGACCACTCTAATCCTACTAAAATTCTCGATTTGCTCCAGAACCATTGTAGCTCACGAAGCAATGAAGTATTACATACGTTCAGATTCTGGAACACACCTCTTCAAGAGCCTATTAATTCCTTTTTAACTGAGCTGAGAACTAAGGCAGATTTATGCAACTTTAACGACAAGGATCGTATGATAAGAGACAAAATTGTCTTTACTGTCAACAAAAGGTTACAAGAGAAGCTCTTGAGAGAAGCTGACCTCGATCTAAAGAAAGCCATTCACATATGCAGAGTCTTTGAGCAAACTGGAAAAGACATAAGTGAGATGAATAATACAGTACAACCTTCTGAAGCAAGGGTTGAAAAGGTACAGAAAAAAATCACTCAACCAGAAACCTCCCAAGAGAGACACTGGGCATGCTGCTGGTAAAGCCTGTCAAAGTAACACTGACAGTGGGTACTTTGAACCTAGAAAGGAGTGTCATTACTGTGGACAGAAACATCTATTGATTAAGAAAAAGTGTCCTGCATGGGGGAAGTTTTGCTCAAACTGTGGGGGAAGAAACCATTTCAAAGTTAAATGCAAGAAAGTTCACACTGTTCACACAGAGTCAGTGGAAGATTCTGAAGTTTTTCTTAATTGTGTGAAATCTAGCAAAGCTTGTACATCTGCACAACTCATTGTCAATGGGAAAATGGTAAAATTTCAGTTAGACACAGCAGCAGATGTGAATACAATCTGTCAACGCTTTGTGATGCAAAAACAATTGTTACCCACTAAACAGAGGCTTGTTATGTGGAATGGTACTAAGATGACTCCACTGGGAGAAGTTCTATTAACTGCTGAGAATCCTAAGACTGTGACAAAACACAATATAAGATTTACTGTTGTAAAAAATAGATTCACATGTTTGCTGGGCAACAACACACTGCAGGATCGACAGTCAACACAAACAAATTTATTGCTAAGGTGGCTACTGACATATCAGAAAATGATCATAACTCTGATAACCATCTAGGTGTCCTGGGTGAAGCTATGTTGCATATTGATCCTAATATTCGTCCAAAGACACTGCCGTGCAGAAAAATACCATTTTCACTTAAGAGCAAGGTAAAGTCAGAGCTTCAAAATCTAATGAACAGAGGTATATTAATACCAGTGCAGGAACCGACTGAATGAGTTAACCAAATGGCTGTTGTTGAAAAGTCTGATGGTTCCTTAAGAATATGTATTGATCCTAGACTCCTGAATGAGGCTTTGCAAAGAGATCATTACAGATTACCAACTTTGGATGATGTACTGCCTGAACTCAATAATGCCAAGATTTTCACAAAGCTGGATATCAAGGAAGCATTCTGGCATATCAAACTTGATGAGAAGTCTAGTAAACTTACAGCAATGATTACACCTTTTGGTAGGTTCAGATGGTCTAGACTACCATTTGGCTTGAATGTAAGCAGTGAAATTTTCCAGAGGCATCTAGCACAAGCTCTTGAAGGTCATCGTGGTTGCATCAATGTTGCTGATGACATAGTTATTGCAGGTTGTGGATCAAACAGACAGCAAGCAATTAAGGACCATGATCTGAAGCTTAAAGCACTGAAACATAGGTGTAAAGAGAAAGGCATTCAACTGAATGAAGCTAAAGCTCAAGAGAAGAAAGAAGAAATTACTTTCATGGGTCACCTTATTACTGCTCGAGGTGTTGAACCAGACAAGAAAAAGGTTGAGACAATACTAAACATGTCCGTTCCTAAGGACTGTCATGAGGTTCGCAGATTTTGCGGCATGATACAGTATCTAGCAAAGTTTCTCAACAATTTTTCAGAAGTTCTTCATCCAATTAGAGAACTTACACGTAAGGATACTCCCTTTATCTGGTCTGCTGAATGCGAACAAGCTTTCAAGAGAGTCAAGAAACTGATTACTTCTACTCCAGTACTCGCATACTATGATCCTGATGAATCTTTGTGTATTCAAGTTGATAGTAGCAGCTATGGACTTGGGGCTGTCCTCCTACAAAATGGTCATCCAACAGAATTTGCTTCAAGAGCTCTAACTGAAACTGAACAACGCTGGGCTCAAATTGAGAAGGAACTCTTAGCTGTTGTGTATGGTTTGGAACGCTTTGACGAGTACACTTATGGAAGGAAAGTTACAGTCATCAACGACCACAAACCTTTGGCAGCCATCGTTAAGAAACCTCTGAGTCAAATTCCTCGAAGACTGCAGAATTTATTGATGCGCAGCCATCGATATGACTTTGAATTCCAATGGGTACAAGGTTCCGATCTTCTTATAGCCGACACACTGTCCAGAGTTTGTATTCATAATGTCACTTTGGATTTCTCAACTGATAGAGAGAGCAATGCAGGCGCTGATGCACCTGTAAGATTACCTGAAATACCAGATGTGATGATGGAAAAGATTAAAGCTGAAACTCTAAAAGACAGCGTGCTTCAGAGGTTGAAGTCGACCATTTTGGATGGGTGGCCTAAAAGAAAGTCTGATGTACCAGCTGAGCTTATGCCTTATTTCGACATTCGTGATACTCTGACAACAGAACAAGGCATAATACTTAAAGGAGAGCGTATTCTTATCCCAAAAGCACTGAGGCCTGAAATCAAGCAAAAGCTACACGCTGCTCATCTTGCATTTGACAGCATGATGCGCCGGGCCAGAAGTTGTCTGTTTTGGATCGGCATGACAGCTGAGATTCGACAGATAGCTGACAATTGTCCAGAATGTCAAGAAACGAAGGCAAGGAATACTAAAGAACCTTTAAACCAACACTCAAGAGGTTTATCACCCTGGGAGAAAGTTGGCACTGACATCTTTATTATAGAAGGCCGATATTATTTAGTCCTGATTGACTACTTCTCCAACTTCATTGAAGTAGACTTTCTACCTACAATGACAGCACAGTTAGTCATCAGGAAATTGAAGTCTCATTTTGCTCGTTATGGTGTTCCTAAAGTTATTGTATCTGACCAAGGTGCTCAGTTTACGTCTGCACAGTTCAGATCATTTACTGCTAGATGGGGAATACTTCATGTTAAATCAGCACCAGGTCACCATAAAGCCAATGGATTAGCTGAATCTGCTGTGAAACTCATTAAGGGTATGATGAGTAAGACTGTTCAAAACAACACAGATGCATATGAGGCACTACTTGAACTTCGTAATACGCCAAGACATGGGTTTGATCAAAGTCCAACAGAAATACTGTTCAACATGAAACTGCGCACACTGATACCTTCTGCAGTGAAACCCGTTGCATCTCACAGTAGAGTTATTGAAAGTAGAGGCAAGAGAGACAGATCAGTGAAGAAGTATTATGATAAAAATGATCTGCCCAAGTTGTCTCACCAGCCAGTCTACTATCAAGACCCTGAACAACCAAACTGGCAACCTGGAAGGATTGATAAGGGGCTCTCTGAAAGAGCAACACCTTTCACACCTGATCCCGAGGACCTGGAAATTGATGTCTCCTCTCCAGTTCTACCCGAGCAGCAGGTTGTTTTGCCAGACATGGAAAACACTAGTGAAGTGAACATTTCCAATCCTCCAGAAGTTGATCCTTCAACTCCAGCTACTTCTAGTCCTGGGAAAGCTGGCAAAGAACATTCTCTCCTACCATCTTGCCCTAAGAGACCTCAAAGAGATTGCAAGAAACCCTCTAGGATAAATGACTTTGTTCACTCATAAAGAAGGGGGGATGTTGATGTTATGTATATACGTTTCCATGCTGATACTTTGTTTTCAAGACTAGAGTTACTTGCCCTTGGCTAACTCTTCTACTTCCTCCTACTTCTAAGATGGCGAATTAAACATGTCGAGTTTGTATCCTGTGTTCAAGCTTCGTGATTAAACTTCGTAACGTGAGAATGTATGACAGCCAGCCACGTCTCATTATATCTTACAATATTTACTACACACAACAGTAAATATCAACACTAATATTAGCGAGTCTGAATGCACACAGGGAAACTTTTGTCAAAGTTTAATAGTGAGCGCCTTTACAAAGCTAGGCAAACTTTACTTAACATGGATAATTAAAAAATTAGTAAAATGGAGAAAGAATGAAACTAATAAAAAACAAACTCAAAGAAAAGTAAAACGAGACAAGAGAGATAGAGTCAACACATTAAAAAATAAAGCGATGTATGACAAATTTCAAAATGTTGAACGGGTGACTAGAGCCGTGGTTCCCAAACCGTGGTCAGCGGACAACTTATGGTCCGCGGCAAATTTTCAGGTGGTTCGCAGCTGCGTTATCGATTTGGTATTAAGTGCTTTGATTTTGCTCTGATCCTCCCTACGTTCTTAGTGCTATAAAAACAAAAGACAGAAACCGTTTGCAAGCTGGGCCGGAGTTAAGCTAGTACGGGGTTTGTAGCATATGTCAAGAAAGGGGCCCTATATTTAAAAAAAAAAAACAATAAAACAACACAGATATATTTGAACACATACATTTTTAATTTGCATAGTAATTATCATTATCAAAAGTAACAACACAGTCAACATTATTGTTTAAATATTAATGTTTCTACATTTAGCATGAGCAAATTTGTTGATGATATAGGATGTATCAATTTCACGCAGAAGTTTATGTTCAATGCTCATTAGTGTGGGATTGTTCAATCTCTTTTGACCCATGGTGCTCCTTAGTTCATTTTTTAATAAGTTTCACAAGAACCCAAGACTCCAAAGAATTGTCAATTATCCAACGGTAAAACTGTAACTTTACAAGGTCTAGATTAGTGCCAATATGAGAAACCAGATCAGTTTTCAAGAGTTCTGTAAACTGCACAAGTTCTTCACAAAGACTTTTTTTCTTCCAGATCTTCCGGATATGATTTAATAAGATTCGATGATCTCGTTACCACCTCTTCATGTGTAAACGACTGTGACTGACGAAGGAATCCAAATACATCATTCAACTTTTGATAAGCTTTCTGGCGTTTTGACAAGGTAGAGAGCAAGCTATCAATAAGGACAAGAAATGTTCGGCTTTTAAACTGCTGAGAAGGCGTTTGAGATTCATCAAATGTGCTGGTTCCACTGAAATCATCATACTCTCGATTTCGTTTGTGTTTTCTTCGAGTTTGTTCTTGATAATGTTCACACTCAGTCACATCCTTGGCCTTTTGCTCTTTGTCTGCAAAAGTAGACCGCATAGCTTGAATATACCCCCGCAGGGATTCATAGAGTGCACAAGCTGTATTCAAATCTTGGTCAGAAGATTGCAAAGAAGCACTGGTCATTTGAAAACGGTGTAATACTTGATAACTCCGGTCTCAAGCCCGGATGAAAAAGGAGGAGGGCGGCCTGCATGGAGGCCGTAAGGAGGCAGCCCCTCCACCATGCAAAGGCACAACAGGCCAATCACCTGTTTGCTTTAAACCACGATTACGAGCAACACAAGAGAGAAAACCGGACTGATTCTAAAGGCGACGCACTGGAACGGACTACGACTTATGGAACATGGAACACAAGAAGTATAAACGGGAAGGAAGAGGAGCTGGTGGAAGAGATGAGGAAAGCAAAACTAGAAATCCTGGCTATAACGGAAACAAAGAAAAAAGGACAAGGAGTCATGGATCTCAATGGCAACACGCTGCTCTACAGTGGTGTACCCATATCCAAAAGAGCTAAAGGGGGCGTGGGTTGCATTGTGGCCCAAAATCAAAAAGATAGTATCAAGGGGTGGAACTTTGTCTCAGAACGCATTATGGTTGTGAAACTAAAAGAAGGAGAAACCTTAGTCAACCTGGTCATAGTGTATGGGCCAAATGAGGATGAGAGAGCAGAGGTCAAGGAGGAATTCTTCGAGCTGCTTCAAAGGACAGTGGATGACTGCCTAGATGAAGTTATCATGCTCGGAGATTTTAATGCCAGAGTTGGAAATGACCATGCTAGATGGGGTGGAGTTATCGGAAGATATGGAGAAGATACTCTCAATGACAATGGAAAGCGACTCCTTAGATTCTGCAGTGAGCAGAATCTGATCATTACAAACACAAAGTTCCCCCATAAGCGCATACATGCATACACTAGATGTGAACCAACAAAGAATGAGAAGTCAGTGATCGACTATGCCATTGTTCGGAGAAGTTCATTCAAATATGTCCGAGATGCAAGAGTCTGGAGAGGGCCAGAGATTGGAAGTGATCACTACCTGCTAACAATCAAACGAACAACTGAAAGAGTTGCTCAGCCTAGGAACTGCTCAACATCACGCAAGAAACCAAGTAAACGAGCAGGAGAAATGAGCATTAGGACCTACAAGCTGAGAGAGCCAGAAATTAAGACCAGATATCAGGGGCTTATTGCTGCAGCGGTGAGCAACTCAGAAGAACAACCTGATGACTTGGAAACCCTCTGGATTAAATTCAAGGATATCATAAAGACAGCTGCTGCAGAAGCATGTGGTGAAGTCCGACTTGGGAACCAGAGAAAGAGGACACCTTGGTGGACAGAGGAAGTCAAAGAGAAAATAAGAGAGAAGAAAATGGCATGGAAACAATACTTAGGAGCTAAAAACACAAGAGGAAAAATGGAAAAATATAGAAAATATGTGACACTCAGAACAGAAGTAAAGAACAAAGTGCTAGCAGCAAAACAGAAGTCCTGGGAAGAATTTGGAGAAAAGCTAGAAAAAGATGCACAAGAAAACCAGAAATTGTTCTATAAGACCCTAAAGAACATGAGGAAGGAAAAAAACAATGCCCTCTCAAATTTATAAAGGACAAGCAAGGCAAATTGCTTACTGCCCCGAAGGAAGTAATGGAAAGATGGAAAGAATATTTCTCAGAACTCCTTGATGGTGAGCAAGGTCAAGCATCAGAAACGATAACCACTAGAACAGAAGATGAAACAAATGGTGATGAAGACGACATAAAGATGGAAGAACTGAAGGCAGCACTGGAGAAAATCAAGATGGGCAAAGCAGCAGGGCATGATGGTATAACACCAGAAATGGTTAAGTACATGGGAGCATCAGGCGACCTGCTACTCTTAAGGGTCCTACAGGCAGCATGGTGCAACAAGACCATACCAAAGGATTGGGAGATTGCCATCATAACACCAATTTTCAAAAAGGGTGACAATCGACAGTGTGGAAACCATAGAGGCATATCCCTTCTCAGTGTCCCTGGTAAAATCTACTCTAGAATCCTAGAGCAGAGACTCCGACGCCTAGCTGAACCACAATTGTATGAGGCCCAGTGCGGATTCCGAGCAAACCGAAGTACTCAAGACCTAATCTTCACACTCAGACAGCTGAGTGAAAAGGCCCTTGAGTATAAGAGTGAGATCCATCTTTGTTTCATAGATCTGGAAAAGGCGTTTGACAGGGTCCCTTGGAGCAAACTTTGGGATTGTTTGGCAAGGAAGAATATTCCAGCACCTCTGATTCATGCTATACAGAGCTTCTACAAGTCTTGCAGAAATTATGTGAGGACAGCAAACCATAAGTCAGAAGAGATCAGGACCACCACTGGTGTAAGACAAGGTGATATCCTATCACCTTACCTCTTCATACTCCTTATGGACGATGTCATCAAGGCATGTAAGGAGAGAACAAGAAAGTATTCAGTGGGGTACTGGAAGATGAGACAGGTCTATATTTCGGAGCTGGCATTTGCTGATGATGTTGCCCTGATTGCTAAATCAGAGGCACATCTCCAATCCAACCTGCAAGTCTGGAAGGAAGAGCTGGAGAAGAGAGGGATGGTCATAAGCAGCTCTAAAACAAAATCCATGGTGATATCACGAGAAGAAAGAAGACATCAGATAAGCTGGGAGAACAGGTCCTGGAGCAGGTCGACCACTTTAAATACCTCGGAGCTATTATAGACCGAAAGGGAGGCATCAAAGAAGAGTTGGCCACTCGAAAAGCAGCAGCTGGGAGACTTTTTCAGGCCATAAATCGAGGATTCCTCAGCAAGAGAGAGGTTGGTAAAAAAACGAAGATGGCTGTATACCGCTCCATCTATGTCCCAGTCTTGATATATGGATGTGAGTCATGGGCAATGACTACAACCCATAAAAGCCAGATCCAAACCTCAGAAATGAGGTATCTGAGGAAGGTGGTTGAAGTAACAAGAAGAGACATGGTACGCAACCAGACGATACGTCAAGGCCTAAAATACCACCCCCTGCAGACCCAAGTAGAACAGTCCCAACTAAGATGGTTTGGCCATGTCTGCAGAATGGGAGAAGATCGGCTACCACGACAAGCATGGGAAACAAAGAGCCAAGGATCCAGACCCCGAGGACGACCCAGAGTCCGCTGGGAGGACAACATTAGACAATCTTTGAAGGACCGAGGACTAGAATGGAAACAGGCCAGGAGGAAGACAGCCGATAGAATAGTCTGGTGCTCTCTCTTCCAAACCTCTACACCTCACGGTAGAAGGGGAACGACTAAGTAAGTAAGTAAGTAAGTAATACTTGATCCCACAGTATGATCATTATTCCAGTTTCTAACTTCATCATGGTTGAATGTAGACAACTAGCCTGTTGACGACACTCTGCCTTCTGATCATTGTTATCTGAAATATCATCCAAGACTTGTTTTATTGCAGAAAAGCTGTGTAAAAGTGCTTTTGTTGCATCTGCCCAAGCGGACCACCTGGTATCTGACAGTCTTTTCACAAAGGGCAAATGAGACTTATTATGAGTACCACCAGCACATAATGCAGTAGAAAGGAGACCCCACCGGTAGGTAGAAGCAGAAAAGAAGGTGTACAGACTTTCAACAAATCCAAAGAAAATGACTGCTTCTGTCCGCAAACAGTTAAGATAAAAGTAATAAAGAGTCACACTAAGTCACCCTGTTATGCTCTTTCTCTCACAATTTCGTGACATCAAATGAAAAGGCGCTAAAGATGGCATACACCACAAGATCATTGGTTTAACGCTCGTATTAGAAGATGACCAAAAAATGATGTACATATTTATTGGCGCGGGGCCCTAAAAGCGCGGGGCTCGTAGCATATGCTACTTTTGCTACTACGTTAATCCGGAAGGGAAACCCGAGGCCTGTAAACAGTAAATTAATATTAGACAAACATAAAGGTATGTTTTCAGGCACTCGTAAGAAATAAAGAAGTAGAACACTTGGACAACAGAAAAACAACAGACGTGAGTGGCTTACCCAGGGTTTGAACCCCGTACCTTCCGTACGTGGGTAAGCCACTCACGTCTGTTGTTTTTCTGTTGTCCAAGTGTTCTACTTCTTTATTTCTTACGAGTGCCTGAAAACATACCTTTATGTTTGTCCAATATTAATTTACTGTTTACAGGCCTCGGGTTTCCCTTCCTTATGTGTTATTTATGTTTATACAATACCAGAAATCTACCCTCTGTTCTATACTAATGTCCTTAAGTCTTCTACTATTTACTGGACCCAGTATCAAGGTCTTTGTCTTGTTTGGACTGACACATACTGTTAATAGGAGAACAACAGAAGTGATTGCGTCATTTAAGGGCTGAGTTGCCCACTGTATACTTCCGGTGTTATCTTGTGTGTTTCGTACTGATAAATAGCCAGCAAGGCATCTTTTTTTGGGGATGCCTGGCTGGCCGTGGGGTCAGTGTGATTCGCTTGATGGCTAGGCGGAGTTGTCGTACGGAAGGTACGGGATTCAAACCCTGGGTAAGCCACTCACGTCTGTTGTTTTTCTGTTGTCCAAGTGTTCTACTTCTTTATTTTTTACGAGTGCCTGAAAACATACCTTTATGTTTGTCTAATATTAATTTACGTTAATCCGGCCCTGATTAGGTCAATATTTGACAAGGATCAGTGCATAGTGAGGGAGGGGACCAACTCCCCACCCAGCCCTCTCCACCCAGCCCTCCACACCCATCGGTGAAAACAAATAAAGGATTTCTTGCCAGGGTACAGTTTTGTTGGTTTTGTGGGCCCTAAACAGGACCGAGGTGCAGTTTTCTGGGCCCTGAAAAGGACCGTTGTGCAGTTTTTTGGGCCCTGAAAAGGACCGGGGTGCAGTTTTGTGGGTTTTGTGGGCCCTGAAAAAGGCCGTGGTGGGTGCAGTTTTGTGGCTTTTGTAGGCCCTGAAAAGGACCGTGGTGGGTGCTGTTTTGTGGACCCTGAAAAGGACGTAGTGGTTGCAGTGTTGTGGGTTTTGTGGGCCCTGAAAAGGACCGTGGTGGGTGCAGTTTTGTGGGCCCTGAAAAGGACCATGGTGGGTGCAGTTTTGTGGGCCCTGAAAAGGACCGTGGTGGGTGCAGTTTTGTGGGTTTTGTGGGCCCTGAAAAGGACCGTGGTGGGTGCAGTTTTGTGGGTTTACTGGGCCCTGAAAAGGACCGTGAGGGAACAGATCACCAAGGATCGCTGAAGCTTGGCACATATCAGGACATACACATGTTCGTTCTTAGCTGCATAATTTACAGAGGAGGCCAAAATTCTGCAATGTCATGCAGGATATTGTCGAACGGGTCTGACTGACGAACTTTATTCCGATGTCGCCACAAAAATTCACACATGTAGGAATCTAACATGTGTCTGTGTGTTCCGTTCTGACGTTTGTTGCGTTCTTTCGCAGATTTCCACAACCTCTCTATTCGTTGTGTATTTGCTCCTGTATTTGGGTCGACAAAATTTGCAGAATGATTCACCGTTTCGTGAGTTAAACCTGGCAAATTCTGAATGGTACTATATGCGCGCCATTGATCAGACACAACTGTCGTACCAGGACGAATGTTGGCTATGATAAGGGGCATTAGTGTAGCCGCTGAGCGGTCCGGCACTGGAACCATGAAACACTCACTTGTTTCACGACAAATGCCACCAAATACCCACTGCTGTAGAAATACCCGACCGGCGTTATTTTTTCTGCGTGTGAACACAATTTCATCAATCTCTACCGTCGTATTGGGACCGCCAATTACAGCGGGATTTGCAATTAGTAAATTTGCACAAACCTCACGGAGGTTGCTGTTCCATTTAATGACAGCTTTATTGGCAATTCCTAGCTCTGATTTACATAAATCAATGCTAGTCATCTCTTTAGCCCAACAGTAAATGAACAGAATAATCTGCCTGAAGGACAGACGTGCGCCCTGTAACCATGTGCCTGAACGAAGAGGTATGTCCTGCTTACATATGTGACATCTCTAACGATCTTGGCGAACTGTCAGGGACAAACTCATCTGGTGATTGTTAGCACACAGTCGGACGGTGTGTAGAATGCCCCGGTTCTGCAATAACTGCACACAATTTTCTTTGTTACGTGTAAAATCTGACACCTCCAATAAATTCATCTTCCACGTCTCTTGACACCGCTATTGAATGGCACGATAAGATTTGCCACGCGAAAGCCGCGCTAAGACACATAATTTAAGAAAAAAAAATGTAAGAAAAAAACATTTAAGAAAAAGTACCGCGAAAGCCGCGCCAAGACACAGAATTTAAGAAAAATAGTGTAAGAAAAAAAATTTAAGAAAAAGTACGGTGCTCCATTTAGCTTGAAAATTTCAACAATTATCATCTGCCGGTGAATAAAGACACAAGTACCAAGCATAGTCGTACAGATATCCTGGAGGAGAGAAACCTACTCACTCTAGAGACATATCTTTCTCCCAACCTACCACCAGTGAAACCTAATTTCTATACATTCTCGTGTATCTCTCAACAGCCACTGTTACTTAGACGGGCCAAATAAAACAATTTACCTACCGTACGACAATGGTACACAGGGCAATCGGAAGTTTACAGTCCATTTTCAGAAAAGTAATGTTTGAAATTTTGCACGAGATGAGTCATGCAAAATATTCATTTCAGACTGGCTGATCATTTGAACTTCATAACAACGAATGCGTGGGAAGGCAGTGAATGTAACCTGATGCTTCAGTCTGTCAAAACCACCGTGAGAAACGCTTGCAAAGACACCAGACATTGCCAGTGTTAGAGTTCAGGATTTCCTTTTATCAGCTTGGACCTTTTACTTTTATTAGATAATTTTGGACGGACTTACAAAATAGCCCAGGAAATCTCTATCAATATTAACAATGAAATCAGGACTGTGGAAACTGAAACACACAATGTCAAAAAGGGAACGCAGTAAATTAACGACACCACAGACGCGTGTAAGAGGCCGATTCAAGTCTCTTTTATTCATTTGAGCAAAAACGTCTGCGAGCCAAGATTGGCGTAAGTTGTGCATTTTTTCATTCTATATGTTTCATTTACTAACACGTGAATTAATATGTATGTATTACCATGTGAATATTTATATGTGAAAATCGCTAGTGGATGTCCCAGTCAATTGGGGCTGGCAACCTCAGCATATAGAATCATGATTCATGAACCCCACTGCTAGGGCTGGTGACTGCTTTATTGCTAGTTTCTTACAGAGAACTAACAAAGCATCGGTAGTCCCAAGTTCATGTGGAGAAGGGAGGGAATGATGAAAGAAATGTTGTACATTCTAGTAATAATATTTACAGTTTCAAACAAGTGTAGATGTAAATTAAAACATTCACTTTTAAAATTAATGGAAGTTTCACATTTTTCAATCAGTGGAAATGTAAATGTAAACATATTCTATCTGTACTATTAACTTTTTCATTTATATATAAAGTAACGTGAAAGCTATTCAATCTAAATGTAAAGAAAGTTTTACCCCGAGGAATTAAATTTAATTCTCACTGGGTAAATTCTGAGTTAAATGGGATGGTGGTATGGGAAGATAAGAACCCATAACCATGGGTTGGAAAACGCAATACGGTACTCAGGAGAGCGTTTCGTTCTATTCATTTATCATAGTTATTGGTGGTACCTGCAGAAAGTACTTTCTCTGTAACAAGAAGGGAACGGTGGCCTAAGCTTTAAGACGAGGCACCCACTTCGTAGGCTCTCCTTGACATTTCTCGGAAACGAGCTACACCCTCTTTCTTCTTCTTCTTCCTCGTTCGCCCTGAAAAGGACGGTGGTTGCGTTGTGTCTGTTTACGCCTAGGCTGTGATATCTGCACCTTTCGGTCGACACATCCGACTTCAGCACGGCATTTTTTAGGGACCGGGTTTGCCTTTCCATTGCGATCCGCACTCGCTCAGCCAGACTGCACTGCTGCAGGCTGTTTCCAGGACCACCACGTGGAGGTTGAGTGCGGTCTTGACCAGCTCTGGTTCGCTGGTCCTGATGCAAGCAGTGCAGCTATGAGTCGCTGACTGCATTCACTATTGCTGCATCTTGGGGTCCCGAGCTACACCCGACAACCTTGACCAGCAACAAGTGGGAGCAGTGCAAAAAGAACCAACCCATCAGAAGGAGCAGAACAATTATTGGCAGCTAAGTTCTATATATATGCTGCCACTTGAACTTCTTTCTCGAAAATATTACTTTTCATAACGACTGTGGAGATAACTTTTCTTGAGCCATAAATATTCAAATTATTTTCAAACTGTTAAAATCTAAAGTGATTATTAAATTTTGTTATTTGTAATATTACAAATTTAACTTCGATTTAATCATTTTAAAGTTACTGCATGTTTGTCTCAGTCAGCTTACTACACACACTCTAAACAGAGCTATTCATTCATAACCCTCACTCCCAAAAGGAGCATAGACCTTCAATAAACATATGCAAAGTCCTCCTGTCACGTGCCATCATCTCAAGTTCTTTCCACGTTATCCTCATCATTTTCACCTCTGTTTCCAGCTCTCTTCTTCGTGTGCTTCTTGATCTACTTCTGCCTCTCTTGCCCTGGGGGTTCCAGAACAAGGACTGCCTTGTAATGCTATCAACAGGTTTCCTCAGTGTGAGTCATATCCATCGCCATCGTCTTCTTCTCATCTCTTGTTTCACTGGCACTTCTCTAGTTCTTGTCCTCAGTTCCACGTTGGTAACCTTGTCATACCATTTTAATTCCTCTATTCTACGCAATCACCCATTTATGAAAGTCTGTAGCTTTTTGGTTGTTGTCTTTGTTGTTCTCCATGTCTCAGAGCCACACAACAGGACTGACCACATTTGAGTTGAAGTTTCTTATTTTCGTGTTGGATCCGATTTCTCTTGATCTCCATATATTTCCCAATGCAATGAAAGCTCCTCTTACTTTTTGTATTCTTATTTTGATATCACTGTCTGTCCCTACAACTTTGTCTATATTGCTGCCAAGATATGTGTACCATTCTACATCTTGTACTGGTGTTTCTTCAAGTTCAACCCTGTTGTCATTACCTGCATTTGTTATTATTTTTTGTCCTTTTCCTGTATATTTTCAGACCCAATTGCTGTGACCTCTCATCGAGTGTTTTCAATTTGTCCTGCATCTGATTACGGTTATGTGGCAGAAGAGCCAAGTCATCAGCAAAATCCAGATCATCCAACTGCTTAGTCAGATTCCACTGGATTCCATTTCTGTTGTGTGTTGTCGATGTTCTCATATTCCAGTCTATTGCTAGTAAGAAAAGAAATGGAGACAAAAGGCATCCCTGTCGCACTCCTGTTCTTATCCCAAACGGTTCTGTAAGCTGTCCACCATGAAGAACTCTGCATGTCATATCTTCATAAGTTTTCTTTATTAAATTAATGATCTTCAGGGGAACTCCATAATGCCTCATCAATTTCCAAAGTGATTCTCTGTCTACACTGTCAAATGCCTTTTCGTAATCCCCAAATCCGATGTATAGTGGTGAATTCTATTCCAGACTTTGTTCAACTATTATTCTCAAAGTAGCTTTCTGGTCTGTACAGGATCTGTTTTGTCGAAAACCTGCTTGTTCATCTCTCAGTTTCGGGACCTAAGACGCGTCAACAGTGAGAAATGCAGTTAGCGAACTATAGCTAGACTGATTGCGTCAGGGTCAGCGAACCAGATCTGACCAAGAGCCTACTCCACCTCCAAGTGGTGGTCCTGGAAACAGGCTGCATCACTGCAGTCTGGCTGAGTGAGAAGGGATCGAAGGGGGAAGACTTACCCGGTCCCAAAAATGCCGTGCTGAAGTCTGATGTGTCGGCCGAAAGGCGCAAATATCGCAGCATCGCTGTAAACGGACACAACGCAATCAACGTCCTTTTCAGGACGAAGAAGAAGAAGAAGAAGAATCTCTCAGTTTCTTGTCTATGGACTCTTTTAATCTGTCAAGGATAATCCTGTTTAATACTTTTCCTGGCACTGATAGTAACATTATTCCTCTATAATTTATGCACTCTTGTAAATTTCCCTTCTTAGGCAACTTAACCAGATATCCTTCCTTCCATTCTGCTGGTATCTCTTCCTTTTCCCAGACATTACCAAGTAATTTACATAACACCTCTGTAGCCGTTTCGATATCTGCTATACCATAATCATAATTCCACTGATAAAATCAGAGGTGGGGGCTTGAACGTTCTAAAATTAATAAGTGCTTAATCCTTCACAAAAGTGTCGGCAGAATCATAGAGTTAACGAACTCAGCCAAGGCAGTATTGTTCTCGCTTATTCTGAATATCTTGTGAAGACTCCCTAGGGATATAAGCGTCTTTACACTTCTATATACATCTCTGCCAAGAGTAATGTTGTGCGAAGGTAGACACCTTTGAAGCCCATAGCTGACAGCTGCTCAAAAGCCCTTACTCAAGAAAAAGCTCCTTCCGACGGCAAACAGGTGCATGATTCTTGTCCTGACCGGGACCGAAGACGGGAAGAGAGAACAAAGGCAAACAAGACAGGCAACACAGCTGAGATACAGGAGAAGAGCGTTAAGATCACTCAGATGTCTGGAGGTGAGGCCTCACTCAGGGCCCTACCAGATGACAAAGTGATAAGCATCCTAGAGACAATAACAGGCAGAAGAAGCATCTCTAAGGTACGGAGGCATGAAAAGGGAGTCGTGCTTTCGCTCAACAACACTGATAAGACAACTTCACTGATGACAGAACTGGAGGCCGGACCGAAAGAATTCATGCTGCCTCACCAGATAAAAGTAATGATGGAGACCAACAAGACAACAAATAAATTGGTGCTAAGAGGGGTGGACACAAAATGGTCCGCTAGCGAAGTCCAGGGTAGCCTACAGTCTGAAAACACAGGTGACCAGGTCATACAGGTCGAGAGGTTAAGGACATGGAATGGAAAAGATACAAATCTGGTGTTAGTTACTACTGAAGGAGAGTCAAGACCTGAAAGACTGACACTCAAAGAGACATCAAAGAGGACAGAGGCATATATCTCCCCGGTGACGCAGTGCTCCAACTGCCAGCAATTCTCACACACAAGGAAAACGTGCAGGAGAGATGCAGTCTGTCGATATTGTGCAGGTGGCCACCTATATCGCGACTGTCCCAAGGCGAAGGAGGACCACAACTACAAAGCAGTAAACTCAAACCGCACCTGTGCAAACTGCCTCGGAAACCACGGGGCTAGATACCGAGGCTGCCCGAGGTTCCAGGAAACAAAGAACATCCTGAAGGAAGCAGTTTCCAAAAACATCCCCTTCAAGGAGGCAAAACACAGAGTGGCTGCGGATGTTGCAGAAAAACAACGCACGATTGACAGACATCATTTACACCAGCTGGCCGCTGAAGTCAAACATTTGAAAATGAAACTGCAGATCGAAAATAGAAGCAAGCAGGCCCCCGAAGAACCAATCGACAGTGGAGAAGATGCAATAGGTATGCAGAACATAAAACACATGATGGAAGAAATGAAACGAATCCAGCAGCAAGTAGAAACAGATGTCAAGAAGCTGACAGAAGAAAACACAAAAATACTCAAAAGCATAGAAGCAGAAAGAATAGCCATTGAGGAAATATCATCAAACGGCACGCGAAAAACTAAAACGAACAATCAAACAGTAGAAGAAATCATTGAAGAAAAGCTAGAACAGCTAATACCAACGATAATTGAAAAAGCACTGTCACTGATACAGGAGAGCAAGAAGACAAAAGCAACAGAAACTAGGAGCGTAGAAACACACAAAACCAAACAAGCCAGATAGTGAAGCAGGACATAAAAAACACCATGAACGCGACACGGCACCACAAACAGACAAAGAGGCATCCAGACAGCCAGCTAGTGGTCCTTTTCAGGACCAATCACCTCCAGGACTACGAACGAGATACCAGCGAAGACGATGACACCCTATATACCCCAATATAACCGTTTATAACCCTTCAATGGGTTTTGGTTGAACAGGGTATCACAGCCAAATAATCAGACGCAAAGAAGAAAAAAAATATATCGGTCATGTCCTACGAATGCAAAACAACAGAATACCACTGCAGGCGCTCACTTGGGTTCCTGAGGGTAAGAGGAAAAAAGGAAGGCCAAAAGAAACACTTAGAAGAACAATAATAAGAGAAGGAAGAACGTTGGGCCTAAATAATGTGCAAGAGTTAAGAGGAGTGGCGTCACAACGAACAATCTGGAGAGCACTGGTTTCTGCCTTATGCGCCGTGTTTGGCGCTTAAAGAATTTATTATTATTTTTGGGTTTTTGAAAGAAGAAAATCTGGGTTGATGACCGTTGGTTTCGTTTGTCACGACTTTGCGTAACCCGAACATTTTATAGTGCAAGCCTCTGGTTTGTCATCATATCTTGCCAATCAAATAAAATGACGAACCAACAGATCGAACTGGCTATTGGTCTCGAAGTTACTATTCAGATAAGTGCTGGTAAGAATCTAAATAACGTAAATAATAATGAATGGCTAATTCTCGAATGAGTTGTCACAAATTTACGCCCGCTATTGCTCGAGGCGAAATCTCCGGTTAACTCTCTTCAGACCTGATATTTTGTTTCATTTTCTCATACTCTGATATATCTGACTTCTAATGTTCCTTGATACATTTTAATTTGAAGTCTAAGCGAGTGTGTTTTACATCAAATTGTTTGTAATTGAACAGACTACCATATTTACATGTAAAATGAATATTAATAAAATTTGTACTGATGTGAGTTTTAAAAAATTGAAAATTAATATGAAACAAATATAAAGGTATGTTATCAGGCACTCGCAGGAAATAAAGAAGTAGAACACTAGACAACAGAAAAACAACAGACATGAGTGGCTTACCCAGTCAACAGAAAATATACACAACAATTAGGCCTAGACTATAAACATGATATTTCACAAAGAAGACCAAAAAAAAAAGTATCAGAACAATTAGGCCTAACAGCAGTCAATTTTTATTGTAGTCTGACCATTTCTGCATTATATGTTAATTTCCAAAACAATTCAACATTAAATAATAAAATTATGCAAATTTTTGAAATGTTACATAACGGCTTAAAAAAAAACATTAAAAAAAACTCTTCCACTGAATACATTACAGTTATTATAAGTAGCTGCATTATCTTTGCTAAAATAATGAAACATGACTACAGTAGACATATTTCTTGTGTAACACTGTATGATCACTAACACATAAGTAAAATAAGTTTGTTATGAGAGTGACATAATAAAGGCTCAACATATCTTTATATATTTCTTACTATGGCTTGTGGTATTCTGACAGACATTTCCTACCTGCATGAAAACATAAAAAAATATCACAAACTTTACATTTAACTCTTTCAGTCCCAAGCAAAAAAGTGGGTTTGGCCCAAGCAAAAATGGCCACCCCAGTGCGTTTTTATTGTTGTTGTTTGGAAATCATTTTTTTAAATGTTCATATGCATAAATAACTTTGTTGTTGTATATGAAACTGAAGGTAATTGGATGTACTTTACTCTTGTGCTACAAGTATAAAAGCTTTCATTGAAAAATGATTAGTTATTCAAGGTAAAATGGAGGACAAAAGAAGAAGCTGGTGCAAAATTAGACTAAAAGTATTCATTAAAATTCTTCTACAATTGTTCCTCATGAGAATATCCAAGTGTAAAGTTTCAAAATGTCTCAGAAGTATTCTAACAAAGTTCAGTCAGTTTTTAATCAATAAACACTCAGAAGATTGTTAATTTCACAAATTACAACAACAGGTCATTTTGTTGTAAAAAAGAGGAAATTGTCAACCCTGTGTAGTTTTATTGTTGTTGTTTGGAAATCATTTTTTTTAAATGTTCAAATGTATAAATAACTTTGTTGTTGTATATGAAACTGAAGGTAATTGGATGTACTTTACTCTTGTGCTACAAGTATAAAAGCTTTCATTGAAAAATGATTAGTTATTCAAGGTAAAATGGAGGACAAAAGAAGAAGCCAGTGCAAAATTAGACTAAAAGTATTCATTAACATTCTTCTACAATTGTTCCTCATGAGAATATCCAAGTTTAAAGTTTCAAAAATGTCTCAAACAGAAGTATTCTAACAAAGTTCAATCAGTTTTTAATCAATAAACACTCAGAAGACTGTTAATTTCACAAATTACAACAGGTCATATTGTTGTAAAAAAGAGGAAATTTCAGTTTATACATCAGAAAGATGGGAATTATATTATTTACACATGAATAATTGTTAGTAACTGCATCTTGTGCATAATTTAAATTTATCAATAAAACTTATTAGTTAGTAAAATGTAAAGTAAAATGGAGGCTGAATAAGAAGCAGGTAAATTTGAAAGAAATAGATATATTCTTACCTTGCCGAGCTGCTCCTCTTCTGAAGATATTATCCATAGGAAAACACATAATCATAATCCATAGGAAAGCACAAAATCCATAGGAAATCACAAAAGATCACTTTTTCTAAATACATTAACACTAGGGGCCTATGTATAAACACTATTTTATAATTAAATCCTAAGTAAAAAAAAAATTACAAAAAAAAAGTCCCTAGCATTTAAAAAAAATGAAAATTTCAAATGGTAGGCCCTATCAAACATCAAAAAAAGGGAAAAGAAAATTTTATTTACAAAGCTCTTTCATATCTAGGCATACCCTATATATTTTTTTGCTTATGATAAGCTACAAAGCAATTTTTTGTACAAAGGTGGGGTCTGCCGGTGCATCCTATACACACATAGCTTGATCTGCGACAAATTCCATTGGCGCTACAATGAACACAGGCTCTGCTCTTTCCATCATATTCCACTAGATGTCTGGCTCCAATCATCCGTTCCCCTTCATTTCCTTTCATAGAGTGTTTAGAATTTTTGGGTGGACAATCTATTACACCGCCTGGTGTCAGCTGAGCAGCTTCTTTCGACAGATCCTCAATCAAACTCTGTTTAAAATCTTGAAGTGTGAGCTTCCTTTTTGTTGTCACACCTTCCTGACACAAATTGTATAGGATGTGGGCATTTACCTGTGTCACTTCAATAATCCAGTGGTAAATCTTCTTCCACCACTTTCTGATTTTGCGGTTGTGCATACTGTAGTAACCAACCATTTGATCCATCCGGTCACAACCATTCATACACATATTGTAGTCATGAACTACCTTTGGCTTTGTAACTTTGTTTAGACCCTTGCTCTTCTCAACCGTTGCGACGGCTGATTTAGTTGACATAAGTATGCAGGGTTTTTTTGCTTTTTTATCTTTCCAGGCAACACACAATGTTGTATTTTCTGAGTCCAAAAACCATTTCATCTCTTGATGGCCAATCTTGAGATTTTTTATTTCAGGAGGAAAACCGACATGGTTTACATTCAGGGTTCCTGTATAATTATAACTGTGTGCAAGCAGATATTTAATCAGAGCTTTGGATGAATAAAATCTATCATACCCTGTAAGAAACAATTTTTCAGTCATCATTCTTATTTGCTGTTTGCCATTAATCTTTTCAACATTGTCCACTGCAGCTGAAAAGCACACATGTGGTTGAAACCTGTAAAAATGTTCCATTGTTTTGTGTACCTTGTACCTAGCTTCCATTGTGACGTCACTATGGAAGCTTGGTACAAGGCTTGGTTTTGGGTTTTCTTGTATAGGAAGCCATGATCCATCATGCACCGTTAAAGCTAAAAGTTAGACAGCCATGGAGTAAACTCCACAGGGACATCGAGAAAGAAAATTGCCCCAGAAGTACTTGGAAACAAACATTTGAGGTAGAACTCAAATGAAAGCAGAGAGAGAGAGGCCCAGGACAGGACTGGGTGGAGAGTTCTTATCTCTGCACAGTGCCTCTACAGGCATTATGCTAGTAAATCAATCTCTCAAAAAAGTAGCAGTGAAGCACACATCACTGTGCCATTGTCTGCTATAAAAATAGTTTTGCAATTAATGCACTGTAACTTAACTAGTTTACAGAATTGTCCCAAGTAGGCTTTCTTCAACAAAAATTTAAAATGCCAGTCCTGCTACAAAAACTTTAAATTTTTAGGTTTACTCAGCATTACCACCCTGAATTTAAAAAAAACAAAAAAACCTCACTATTGATGACTTGGGCTATTTTAGGCGATGTTGGCTGATTTTGAGCTCAATCTAGGTGGTGTTCCTCAACTAATGAAGGAAAATGACACCTAGACGGGGCCCAAAAAAAAAAGCCTAGATCTAGGTGAATCAAAATAGGAGCTGGGTTTGCTGAGTCAATAAATAAAACAGTTTGGTAGCTCATGTATTTTTGGAAACAGAGTTCAGTTTGCATTAATAATAAAGGATTTTCTTATGCCAGGGAGATTGCAAAATCTGCACTCCCTTAAAGTACTAAGATGATTGTTACAAAATTAGTGGTAATTTCATATCTTGCAGAAACTTTTTTCTCTAAAACTCACTTTCAAACTGGAATGCAAATTGTTAAAGAAATGTATTAATATTCGTGAGAAGCGAAGGCAGCGGTGAGCAACACAGAAGAACAACCTGATGACTTGGAAACCCTCTGGCTTAAATTCAAGGAAACAATACTTAGGAGCTAAATACATGACAGGGAAAATGGAGAAATACAGAGAATACAGTAGTCCTGGGAAGAATTTGGAGAAAAGCTAGAAAAAGATGCGCAAGAAAACCAGAAATTGTTCTATAAGACCCTAAAGAACATGAGGAAGGAAAAACAATGCCTCTCAAATTTATAAAGGACTTACTTACTTAGTCGTTCCCCTTATCCTGTGAGGTGTAGAGGTTTGGAAGAGAGAGTGCCAGACTATCCTATCGGCTGTCTTCCTCCTGGCCTGGTTCCATTCTAGTCCTCGGTCCTTCAAAGATTGTCTAATGTTGTCCTCCCAGCGGACTCTGGGTCGTTGTGACGTAATGAGTTAATAAGAGTGGCAGATGTTGATAGTGTAGAAGACTAGACACGTAAATTATCCCAGTCTCGGAGAAGAGCACTGGTGTAAGGATGGCACATGTATAGCTATAGCTGTAAAGAGCACAAGTCTGGATAGAATTAGTATAGACCAAGAGCTCTTGAGTGCTACCGTCACCTAACTATACCGTGACAACAATAATACAGCAAAATATAACTCTCAACAATAAGAAATTGACAAGTCATAAAATTACAATTTACTGAATTATTTAATAATGTACATCTAGTTTCTTATTTCTCTTTTGAAAATCGGAAGATCATCAATTAAAATGAAAAATACAAAAATCACCGATATTTATAACTTTTTACATAAAGTTCAGGTCTACGGTAATCCTAAAGTCTTTTGCCTGCACTGGGTTAACACAGATTGCACTTTTCATCACTGCACGGTCTCTTTTGGGATCTCACAGAAGGTTTTGGAATATTAACACTTAGGACTTAGCTTTACAGTCCTGGACAATGTCTGGTAACACACGAGTGTAGTTGAAATACAGCTTCTTGGATCTTATGTTTGGCTAGCCAAGGAATGATGGAGCCAAAACACTTGAACTCCGTCACACACAGTATACGTTGAGTGGATGGTAGTTTCAGATCAGGCTGTTCCAAACTAGACCAGTAAACCCCTTTTAGGATAACTCAGAAGTAAAACTGACTGAAGGCTTGGCAAAAGTTCAAACTGCCCGGCATAACAAATAGGAATGGTCTCGCTCAGGTGTTGATTCTTCTCTCTCTCTCTGCCTTCAAATTCGTCTCTCTTCCGAGGTTGTAATTTTGCGTGTGTAAAGGTCTGCCATGGTTCCTCTCTATTTATACACAGCCAGCGAGCGAGCGAGAAAGCATCTCACGCCTGCGGCTAAAATGTTCGTTCCAAAAGGCTCGCGCAGTGATTTTGTGTTTTCTTAATTTCTTCCTCCGTTCCTTTTGTCTTTCGTATGGATCACGTTTGGTGATACCTTACTTTAATTGTACTATCAACAGCTTCTTTCCCTCCAATAATTTCTTCTATTGGGTTGGTCTTAGAATTTATATAATTTTTCAAAGTGGCTTGATTTGACAAAATATGATGAAGTGGTCTGTTCTCAAGCTTCTATCTCCTTTTTGCAACAACAGTGTAATTAGTTGTTTGAAAGGAAATAAATGTGGACTTCTCCGCTTCTAACGATACTATTATCAACTCTTTCTGATCATTCCTTCTTTTTATATGAATTTTATTCGTTAGCCATCAAAACCAAATATCGCTTCGTTTATGTAGCCAGTACACAGCGCTAGAAATGATAGCGAGAGGCACTCGCGTCCGCTCGGTTATCGCCGACCAAGAATTTGTCTTGTGTATTTTTTTCTCACCATGCGACATAGCCCTCCTCTTTAAGCTGTAGCTCGCTCAGCAGACCTAAAAAAAATTTGCAGAGACTAATTCTGGTAGTTCTCTCCTTCTGCTGTAGTAGGGTGTCTACTTAAAAAATCCGCACCAACATTCTGCTTTCCCGGTATGTAGTTTACCGTAAAGGAATATGGTTGTAATAATAAACTCCATCGTAAAAGTCTAGAGTTGAGTTTTTTTGATGCAGCTAAAAATGTTAGCGGCTGATGATCACATTGTACTGTGAAGTGGGCTCCATAAAGATATGGTTGAAACTTCTGGATCGACCACACCAACGCTAGACATTCTTTCTCAATGGTTGAATAGTTCAACTCTGCTGCATTTAATTTCCGACTGGCATACGCCACAGGCAAAAGTTCTTCTGGCTGTTTCTGCAATAAGGTTGCCCCAATTCCAATATTGCTTGCATCCGTTCTCAAAATAAACTCCTGGGTTATATCTGGCAATTTCAGAATGGGTTTACTTGTGAGCTTTTGCTTCAACTTTGTGTAAGCATCCTCACATTCTGCTGTCCATTTTACATTTTCGGGTTGGCCTTTCTTTGTTAGGTTTGTTAGAGGGGCACAGAGTGTATTGAAGTTTTGGATATATTTTTGGTAAAACCCGCACAAGGAAACAAAAGATCTTACATCTTTCTTTGTCTTTGGTCTAGGTGCCTTCCTCAACTTCTCTACATTCTTGGGTTCTGGCGACATGTTTCCCTTGGAAATTGTGTGTCCTAAAAATTCCAACTCCTGACAACCAATAAAGCATTTAGTTGGACGAGCAGTCAGCCCCGCCTCTCTAAGTCTATCAAATAACATGGAGAGTGCCGATAAATGTTCCTCAAAGGTTTCGGTGGAGATGAGGATATCGTCCATGAAATTTGCAATAGAGGGGTTCTTTAGTGGTTCCAGTAATTTTCTCATCATACGAGAAAATACGCTTGGGGCATTTTTCAGTCCAAAGGGTAATACATTAAATTCATAATGCCCGTCGGACGTACTGAATGCCAACATGTGCTGAATATCAGCTTTTACTGGGATTTGATAATATCCTTTACTCAGATCCACTTTTGACAAATACTTAGCTTTGCTAAGAGCTGAGAACAACTGATTTGTATCAGGCAAGGGATCAGCCTGTGATTCAGTGACAGCATTAAGCTTCCTGTAATCTATGCATAATCGGTGTTCTCCACTAGCTTTCCTGAGTAACACTACACTTGCACTATATGCTGATTCTGACTTAGAGATGATCCTCTCCTGTAGTAGGTAGTCAATCTCTTCCCTTAAGGCTTGTGCTTTTGCATAAGGAATAGGGTACGGTTTTACACATATTGGTGTGGGGTCAATTACTTTCATGTCGTACTCTAACAGGTTTGTACACCCTGGCTTATCTGTGAGCACATCTGCATGGGTTTCTAACAACTTCTGAACCTGCTTCCTCTGTTCATGAGTTAAGTGATCACTGATTTTTACCTGATCAAAACTCTCAGATTCCTTTAATGGATATTCCATAGAGGTAGTGGAGGGGAACTGCGGTAAGACGTGGAATACAATGGATGGGTTTGAAAAAAAATCGAAAAAAGGTGATTCGTCTTACGAGGACAAAAGACAAAGAAAATAGTCTACGTTACGGCCACAAGGCCTTCGTCAGGAAAGGAAAGAAAGTGAAGGCTAGATAGGACACATAAAAACTATAAAATAAAAACTGGGTACTTCCCTGAAGGCAAGAACCGAAATTCTATCAAAATCGCTAGTCTGTTGATGAGCGCGTGGCTGAACAGAAAGTGACTTCCGCTTCCGGATGTACACAATACATACTAAGAAACTAAAAAACGAAACCGGACAATAAACTACCCAACGTGATAAAAGTGGGGACTGGAAATAGAAGAGGACAGAATGAGTGGGAGATAAATAAATATGAAATAAAAAAATGTATATGGCATACAAATATAAGAATAGGATAAGAGTGGAAAGAGTCAAATAGAGCAAGAGAGGAAAGGGTGACCTCAGACAAAGGTGTGAAAAGTGTTGAGACCGGCTGGTTTTAGACACCCCATGCGGTGGATAAGACGGTTCTCAAGCTGTTCTCGGCTGGCAGTGTCAGAGGAGCAGGATCGGATCGCTGTGACCTGGATGTCGATGGGACCATGGTGGTCAGGACCATTGAAGTGTATGGCAACTGGTGTGGACTTTTGCTGAGCGATGTCATTTAAGTGCTGGCTGAATCTGTCCCCAAGTCATTTGCCTGTTTGGCCAATATAGGTTTTGCAGCAACGTTTACATATGATCGTATAAATGACATTGCGCGATTCACACGTGAAGCTACTAGTGATGGTGTACGTAGCTTTAGGAAAGGACACCTTCTGGGTTGAGATGACATACTTGCACGTGTTGCATCATGTCCGACCACAGGGTAGTGTGCCAAAGTGAGTGGCATTCTCCTTTGGGAGACGGCTGTGAACAAGAAGATCCTTCAAGTTCTTGTCACGTCTATATGCCACCAAAGGTGCTTCACTGAATACTTCTTGGGTCACAGGCTCTGCTTGGAGGATAATGGCGGGGAAAAGGATCTGTGTTTTACCTGTGAGGGTGATGGGTCAAGATTAATTTGTCAGGTGGATTATGGTGAGTTTTGTCTCCTGACGAGAGATGGGGAGCCCTTGTTTATTCAAGAAATTCATTGTGTTTTGACATTTTACGGAGTCATCTGTCAAGGGTTTGTATTTCATAAAGTAGGTTGCGACAGTTCGGCGTGGGCCTATGGGAAGGTTTTTTAAGCGGGAGTGAGATATACTTCCGGGAAGCCGGGAGGTCCTGTTTTTCTGAAGGGACCAAGAGTCCATTGTTTTTCGGGGAGAATCTTCGAAGTAACTGCTATGGCAGTTTTCCCCAGTGAATCTCTGTGCGTCGGGATGACGACAGAATTCCTTGTGTAGTTCTGAGGATTCATTTACCAGGTAATACCGACCTTTATGCATTATTACGCTTTTCGGTGGCAGAACATGTAAAGGATTACCTAGGGTGAACAGCAGTTCACGGATCCGCCATTTCAGAACTTATATATATTTGTGCTCGAGGTAGCCATCCAAGACTGTTAGTCTTATATTGTCCAGAAATCCAGTGACGAAGATATATTGTGGGAGCCGCAGATTGGCGGAACTTCTATCTACAATAAGTATTACTGCAGGGTTGATGATAACCTATTTAACAGAAGTACACGGCCGACGTTAGGACGAGGCCTGTGCTTCGGCTATTATACTACAGCCTGATATGTGCAATTGGCAGGGAGTGCCAAGTTGCACCTGTGTGTCAAGGTAACTAAGGCATCTGACGCGTTTAGTCAGAGACGCCAAGGGCGACGCTACGAACTGTCATTATTGAAGAACTTTGCTATTGACCATGCACGTCTATTCTGATGTTTACCTTTTTGAATGCCAAATGTATACCTATCGATGTCAGGTCAGCATGACCTTGTTACACTGACTGTTCCTGTTGATATTATGTGTGTTCCCGTCAATAAATGTCTTGAAACATGCCTGCAGTGTCAAAGCATCCTTGATTACTGCATGTGAGAGTATGGGTTGCAGGATCTACATCTATACGAGCCTAAACACATTCGCGTCTTCATTCGCACCCACACTCAATTCATCATACGCTCGCACTACACATCTAACAACATGTATACTGTCTTGGGCCAGTGATCACCTCAACAAGAAAAAAAAAGACAGTTACATTTCTGGTGGACCAGTTACGTGGGCTCTTATGATACATTTCTTGTCGCCAATGTGGCCTAGAAACTTACATTTCGGATGGACCAGATCTGTGGGTTTAAAAAGAACAGAGCGAGCATTTGACATTATTGTTGACATTTATGGATCCAGAAATTTACATTCCTGGTTGGCTGTTACATGTATGATGTCTCCAGTTTTGTCGAGAAAGTTACAAGAAGGACAAGTACACATTACACTTCTGATCTGTGGGTCTAAGCTACACACGGGACAGCCGTAACACACAACGCTAATTCTACACTTGCAAGTTTTGGCTACAACAGGACAGATATAGGTCATCAACGGTTGACACAAATAAACAGTACGAGCATTTATATTATAATGCTACATAAAGCATAACAAGACAAGTACTGAAGTGAACTACTAGGCATTTGCTACGTGGACCATAACTGCATAGAAGGCGGGTTCCTATTGTAAACAGTACTGCGGGTTGTGACACGTTTCATTCAACAACAGACTTTTCTAGGTCAGAGCATTCAAGCTACATTGTTGGAGGTCAAGTGTCTGTAAACAGTACGTGAAATTGTAAACATTCAATGTGCAAGCCCTAATTTGAGAAGGTCATAGTAACTTTGGTTCGTGAATACCACTTTATGTTACAGTGGATTTGACGTTCAGTGCGCGTTTGACATTTCGTTTCTGTGTTCGCAAGGAGCAAGAAATTTATTTTAGTTTCAGCTGTGACTGAACTTGTTCTGCAACACATTGAAATTGATTGCTATATGTTTATGTCACTTCTACTGTTTTTGGTGTATTTTTCTGCGGGTTTTTCGGTTGGTGGGTCTTACGGTAAATATGCCACTTGATCGAGGCTTACTGTAAGCGGTCTGTAGGTGCAAATTTTCTTAATTTGGAAATTTGCTAGTGACAATTGGTCGCTATTGATGTTAGCTGTGATGTAATTGTACTTAACGTTGTTTTTGTAATATTTTGTCTGTTTTTCAGTTTTGATTGTCGATTTGTTTTGTTTGTATTCTGTAGGTCTCTCCTTTCTTGTGTATTTCTCTACACATTTTTGGTTAAAACAGTGTTGCCATTTGTATTGTTTTGTATTTTTGTCTTTGTATTTTTTTTTTTGTTGTACTACATTACTGTCATGCACAGTCTACATACACATACTTGGTCATGTTTTGATATTATTGATAAGGTAGACTCTTCATATAGAGTTTGTTAAATAATATTATATAAGATATTTATACAAGTTCTTTGATAAAAGACTTGTTATCTACAAAGATTGAGACAAGGTAAATACATATTCAAGTTCTTTATAAAAAAAGACTTGTGCCCATAGTGAGTGGGATATAAGGGATTTTTTTTTTCCCACAGGTACTCAAGTGATTTTTTGGGTACATTATAAACAAGAGGAACATACAAAGTCTTTGTCTAAGACTAAGACAGTAAAATAAAGTGAAGTGAGTATACAAGTCTAGCATTTCAGACTTGTCTCCCATTGAAGTGGGATAAGGTAATTTATTTAATTTTTTTTTCAGGTTTCTGATCTCATTAGACAGAATGTCTACATTGGATTTCTTCATCCAGCAAGGGTTGACCCTTGGTAAGTCTGGTAAAGAATTGGAAGAATATTCATCTGCTCAATTCGCCATTGCATTAAAGTCAGAAGAAAAGAAACAAAAAGAGGAAATTAAATTGAAAGCAGAAGCTGAACTAAAGAAGCTAGAAGCTGAGAATAGAAGATTAGAACTTGAAGAAAGAAGATATCAAAGAGAGGCTGAGGAGAGAAAAGCTCAAGCCGATGAAAGAAAATTCCAAAGAAAATTCCAGATGGAAATGGAAGACAAAAAAAAAAAATTCAAGCTCAAGCTGCTGCAGAGGAAAAAAAACTTCAAGCTGCTGCTGAGGCTGAAATTAGAAAAATGGAACATGAGGAAAGAAAACAGAAGATGGAACTTGATGAAAAACTCGCAATTTTGGAGTTAGAGAAATTGAAATTGGCGAGTACGGGTGCTCAGCAAACAACTTCGAGTACGACAAAGGAGTTTGTTAGTAGGATTAAATTGCCTCATTTCAATCCTTTAAAGGATGACGTAGCAGATTATCTAGATAGATTCCAATTTTTGTGCGATACGCATAACATAAAAAAGGAAAAATATGTTGAACAACTGATGCCATTTTTTACAGGTGACACAGTGACTACTCTTATGACAATAGACGAACATGAGAGGACTAATTATGATGTTGTCAGGGCAGCATTACTAAAGAAATACCAATTAAAACAAGAAGACTATCGTCTTCGTTTTAGGACAATGTTGCCAGAAAATGGAGTAGATTTCTCTGATTTTGTTACAAAGATACGTCGTACATTTACACGATGGGTTGAGTTGTCTCAGATTGAGAAAACATATGAAGGTCTAATGGACTTATTATTGCGAGATAAGGTTTTGTCATCTGTTAATGATTCTTTTCTTGCATTCCTTCATGAGCGTAAGCCTAAAAACTTAAAAGAAATGGAGGAATACTGTTGTCAGTATGCCACAGCACATCCCCATGCTACAGTTAGCAATTCTAAAGTGAAAGAAGGGTTGCCAGCTGCTTCGGCAACACCATATGGCCCTAATTTCAGAAAAAAATTTCAGGGTGCTCAACAAAATTGGAATAGGGGAAGTAATCAAAATTACACTCAGAAGCGGAGTAATCCAACACATGATGGTTCTTCGTCTATGCAGTGGAGACAAGATGGTAGTTCTCGTAATTTTAGTGGTAATAATTTGAGACACTTTCGTAAAGGCTATCCAAATAATAACTATTCAAATTTTCGAGGTAATCATTCTCGACGTCAAGATTATGACGATGGTGAATTTAGAAACCGGGATTCAAACCGGAATGATGATTACAATAGGCAATATGATAACAATTACAGGGGAAATGATAGTCGAAATAATTACAGGGGAAATGATAATCGAGGTAGACCTAGGTTTAACAAAAAAAGACCTTACCAACAGGCAAACTCTGCGCAACAAGAGTTTGATGGAGCCTGTAATACAGTAAATGATAGTGGTAACTCTAGGGCTATCACTGGTTGTGCTTTCGATTTTGGGAGAGCAACTGAATGCCCCCAATGCTTAACATTGTTTGACTCATCAACTGTATCTACGCTAAGTTGTGGTCACCCTCTTCCTGCTCTACCTGCTACAGTTGCGCATGATGGGAGAGGATCTCTCATCTTACATAAAGGTCTAATAAATGATAGGCTAGTCTCAGTACTTTTCGATTCGGGATGTACTACCGTCGGGGTTAAGGAGTCTCTGATAGATCCTTGCTGTGCCACGGGAAAAAAAACAATCAAATGTGTTACATTTGGTGGTACTATGGAAAGCTATCCTACTGCTATTATTAGGATTGACACTCCTTTCTTCACAGGAGATGTCCATGCATGTCTTCTTCCTAATCCTATTGCGGATCTTATAATCGGTCGTATTCATGGGGTTAAGGAATGCACCCCGCAACAAATTTCTAGTTGGGAAGAAAAAAACATTCAAACGGTCAATGCAGTGGTGACAAGAGCTCAAGCTCTTAATCCCCCAACTTCATCTGATAATAGTAATGAAGTTGATAGCCAAGACGAGCACTTGGTGATTTCCCATGACTCGTTTGTTAAACGTCAAGAAGAGGATCCTTCTTTGAAGAAATACTTCCTTCTTGCAAAGAAAGGGGATCCCAATCAAAATACGAATCACAAATCGTATATCACTATGAAGAATGGTATATTGGTACGAATGGTACAACACTCGGACAAGTCTATGCACTCGCAAATTCTTGTGCCTAAGTGTATGAGAGCCTTAATTCTTCGGCATGCACACGATTCTCAGTGTGCGGGACACATGGGTTTTTCCAGAACTAAAACTAGAGTCCTTGCGTCATTCTTTTGGCCATTCGTGAATAAAGACATCCGAATTTATTGCCGATCTTGCAAAATTTGTCAAGAGGTCAAGTCTAGGGGTCCGAGACATGCTGCTCCTATTCAGGCTGCAGATATTCCGATTCGGCCGTTTCAGAAAATGGCTATAGACATCATTGGTCCGTTCAAAATTAAGTCAGCCAGAGGACACCAATTTATCCTCACTTGCGTGGACATGTGCACGCGTTGGCCAGAGGCTATTCCTCTGAAGAGCATATCAACTGTCGATATCGCTGATGCTCTTTGGCTCGTATTTTCTCGTCTGGGATTCCCCGGAGAAATACTGTCGGATCACGGCACTCAGTTAATTTCGGACGTTATGTCTCAGGTAATGGCTACGCTAGACATTAAAAGGTCTCTCAGTAGTATTTATCATCCAATGTCCAATGGATTGGTAGAACGTCTTAACAGGACACTAAAGAACTTACTTGGCAAGATAACGGAGGATCATCCTGAAGATTGGGACAGGGTTTTACCTGCAGTCCTCTTTGCCTATAGAGAGGTTCCCAACGAGCATACAGGGTTTTCTCCTTTCGAACTTGTCTTTGGCGCGCAACCGCGCGGGCCAATGTCCTGTTACACGATTTGATAACTTCCGATAATATTGACGATGATACACAATCGTCATATGAATATGTTATAGCTCTTAGAGAAAAGATTATCGAATCGTGCAGGTTAGCAACTTCATCTTCCGAATTTGCGAAAGAAAAAGCTAGGCGATTTGCTAATAAGAAAAGACGCCTACGTCAACTTTGTCCTGGAGACAAAGCATATGTCTTACTGCCCTCAAGAGAGAATAGACTTCTCATTTCTTGGAAGGGTCCATACACTATAGTCTCGAAAATTTCTGATGTCGACTATATTGTCGATGTGGATGGAAGGCATAAAACCTTCCATATAAATATGTAACAGAGTTTATTGAACGTCCAGACTATTTACAGCCTATTTTCCAGGCGACGGACGACTCTCCAGTTCAACATGGTCACATCTCATCCCTGTCCGTTATACAGGATGAGGAAACTATTTTTTCTGACGTGAACTTACCTCTTCCTACGATTCCACTTACTTCAACGGAATCGTGGAGAGACGTTACAGTCTCTTCCAACTTGTCTTTTGAGGAACAACGTCAAGTATCCTCTACGTTACAATCATATCAGGATGTCCTTACCGACATTCCTGGACACACAGATGTCATAGAACATGACATCATACTTACTGATCGTAATCCGATCAGAGTAAGACCATACCCAATACCTATTCATTTTCAAGCACAAGTCGAGAAAGAATTGGATGAAATGATTCAACTACAAATAATTGAACCATCCACTTCAGCTTATTCTTCGTCGATAGTTATTGTTCGAAAGAAAGACAATAACATACGTCTTTGCGTTGATTATCGCAAATTAAATCAAGTTACGAAGTTCGATGCTGAACCTATGCCGTTATTAGATGATCTACTTATTAGACTTTCTAAAGCTAAATTCTTTACTAAACTAGACTTGTCGAAAGGTTATTGGCAAGTCCCACTGACGGAACACGCCAAACCTCTCACTGCTTTTTCGACACCTAGGGGTCTGTTTCAATGGAATTTTATGCCTTTCGGGCTTATGAACGCCCCAGCGACTTTCGTACGCATGATGCGACGAATTCTATCAGATCGTGCAACATGTCATTGCATATCCTCATACCAATCCACAAACTCCTCCCACATACAAAACCTCTCACCAATTTCCTCCCCCCAGAATTTTTACACTATGTGGGTCTTCCAATCAAACACACTATCTATCTCCAGCTAAATCCATCACCCCCCCACACCTCTAAAATAATTTAAACTATCCCAAACCAACCACTTACCACTCTAATTACGACATAATCCTCCCTCTTCCCCCCCCAAAACAAACCCTCAAAGATATTAAATATCTCTCGGTTCCGAACTCCAAAAAAAATCTACTACTACAAATTCAATCACCCCCAACACATTCCTCAACCAATCTCCCACATACCACCCAACATTCCCCCCAAACCCCTAACAATCCCCCCTTAACACCACCACATTATCTAATTACCCCTCCATCCCCACAACCAATTCACCTTAACCTCCAAATAACACACACACCACACAAACCTCACCCCTCAATCACCTCCAAAATACCAACTACTATCATCCACAACCCCATTCCAATTCTCTTCCCACATCCTTCCACAACCTTCCCACATCCACCATACCATACACAAACACTTCCTCATCCATCTTCCTCCCTTCCAACCACTTAAAATTCCCTATCCAATAATTCACATTAAATTACCCAACAACCTCACCCCCTTAACCAACATTTCTCTCCAAACAAACATTCCCCCCCCCCCCCCCCTCACAACCTTCACATCCCCTACCTTCAAATCCTCTCACTCTCACACCACTAACATCACAATCACAACCTCCAAACCCAAACCCTTATCTCTCACACCCTATTAACTTCACCATATCATTCTTCCCACAATAACTCATCCCCCCCATCAACCCTAACCCACAATATACCACTAAAAACCATCACACAAAACCTCACTTACATACCAACCACACCACCACATAATACCACCCCCATACAAATTCATCATAAACTCACCAAACCCCCCCCAAACCAAAATACCCACCCACCTATCACATAATCACCCCACTCCAATCCCAAATACACAATCACATCAACACAACAAACTACCATAAATCACACATCAATTACAATCCCTCCCCAACTTAAACAATCCATTACACCCAACTAAATAAATTCAACCCTTCCCACAAAAACCACATAATTTCTCATCAAATACCCCACAACACAATACCCATCACAACTTAACCAATAAATCCATCTCCCCTCCTATCACCATTATCACACAAT
>JAMPIV010000327.1:0-15487 GCA_024509875.1 Oreohelix idahoensis | reverse complement strand
TATACCTGCAACACATTCCATTCATGACATAAATTATATTGTATGCTATATGCTATTTATGCTTACATGTTATTTGTTATGTATTAAATTAGTTTATGTTCTGTGTGACTAGTACAAGGTATGCCGAGTGACATTGGTCTGGTACTAGTATTCTATAGGTACACATTTTCTTAATTGGAAATTTGTTAGCAACAATTTGCTGCTATTTCTGTTAGTTTTGATGAGGTGTTCTTTTCTTCGTTGTTTTTTGTTAATAATTTTGTGTTCCTTAGTTTTGTTTGATTTGTTTGTATAATTGTAGGTCTCATCTTTCCTTTCATTTCAGTTTTTTACACCCTTATGTTTATACACTGTGGCGTTATTTGTCTTGTTATATTATGGCAGTTATCATCACGGTTTCTGTGATAATTTTTTTTTTCATTTCTCCTATTTAATTTAATTTGATCTCTGCAAATGTGTTCATATTGTCTTTTCTTGTTTGTCCTTTGTAATGATTGTTATAAAACAAAATGTACAAGACCTTTGTAAGGCTTGTCTCCCAAAGTGATTGGTAAAGGGAAATATTTTTTCCACAGGTACTCAAGTGATTTTTGATTACATTGAGGTATACAAGACCTTTGTAAGGCTTGTCCGCCACAGTATTTGAGATACAGTTATTGTTGTCCACAGGTACTCAAGTTATCATTGGTTATTATAAACCATACAAGTTTGGACTAAGACTAAGTCTATGGTATAGACTTGTCTCCCATTAAAGTGAGATAGGGTAATTTATTTACTTTTTCAGGTTTCTGATTTAAGAAGACAATATGTCTACATTAGATTATTTTATTGCACAAGGAAAATCTCTTGATAAGACTGGAAAAGACTTAGAACAATGGGCTGTTGCTCAATATGACAAAGCATTAGCTGCAGAAGAGAAAAAAAATTGCTGCTGCTGTTGAAGAAAGAAAAGCTGCTGCTGAGGAAAAAAAAGCTGCGGCTGAGGAGAGAAAACTTCAAATAGAAGAAAAAAAAGCTGCTGCTGCAGAAGAAAGGAAAGCTCTAGCTGAAGAAAAAAGATTAGAAAAAGAAGCTGATACTGCTGCTGAACTTAAGAAATTGCAGATGCAAGTGGAGGAAAGGAGATTTGAGGCAGAACAGAAGAAATTAGAAGCTGATGCAGAACAGAAAAAATTAGAAGTTGCTGCTGCTGCAGAACAGAAAAAATTGGAAGCTGCTGCAGAACAGAAAAAATTAGAAGTTGCTGCTGCTGCAGAACAGAAAAAATTAGAAGCTGCTGCAGAACAGAAAAAATTAGAAGTTGCTGCTGCAGAACAGAAAAAATTAGAAGCTGCTGCAGAACAGAAAAAATTAGAAGTTGCTGCTGCAGAACAGAAAAAATTAGAAGCTGCTGCAGAACAGAGAAGATTAGATAGAGAAGCTGAAGAGAGAAAAGCAATAAGAGAACATGAGTTTGAATTAGAGAAATTAAAATTGACATGTATGAGTAATGTTAATCAGGCATCTGGTGGTAATGGTAAACCCTTTGTGTACAAGGTCAAGGTACCAGCGTTTAACCCTACCAGTGATGACATAACATTTTGGCTTTCTAGATTTGAACGGGCTTGTCGATCTCATAATGTTGACAAATCACAGTATGTGAATCAGTTGTCTGAAAATCTAAAAGGGGAGTCCCTAAGTAAGTTATATTTTGTTGAAGAGGCCGACAAAGATAATTATGATGCTGTTAGGGCAGCTTTGATAAAGAGATATCAGCTGTCTGAGGAAGGTTACCGTCTTTTGTTTAAAACAATGAGACCTGAGGTAGGTGTAGAATTCTCAGATTTCATCTCAAAAGCACGAATTACACTTTCACGATGGATTGAATTATCCAAAACAGAGAAAACATTTGATGGTCTTACGGATTTATTGCTAAGAGACAAGGTCATGTCTTCTGTAAATAAATCATTCCTAGAGTTCTTACATGAGCGTAAACCTGGTACAATAAAGCAAATGGAAGAATATTGTGACCAGTATGCCACGGCACACCCTGACATGATTCTTAGTAACTCTAACATTAAAGAGAGTATGCCAGTTGCTTCGGCAACAGAATATAATCAGAATTACTCACACAAATTCCAAGGAGCTAAAAATAAATTTGATAAAAAGGTTAATTGGAATAAGTATCAAAACCAAGATAACCACTCAAATCAGAGTTCTTCTTCGAAGAAGAACTGGAATCGGGCTGATAGTCCTCGACACGCGAGAGGTACCCATAATGTTAGAAATTCTCGAAAAGGGAGTAGCTATAGGAACTACCCAAGTGCTTCATGGAGACAACAGAAACAATATTACAGGGATACTCAATATAACGAGCGTGATGATTATGATCATGAATATTATGATTCAAACCCAAATAGGGGTTATAACAGAGGCAATAATAATTATAGAGACAATTATAACCGAGGTAGATCACAACACAAAAGACATGGTAAATCTTATTACCAGGCTAACTCTGCACAACAGGAGTTCCACGACACCGATAATCAGAATAATGATAAAAAAGACTCCAACAGTGTAGCAAATTCCGCTTTCGATTTTGCTAGAGCATCTGAGTGTTCGCAATGCAAAACATTATTCGATCCAACCACAGTGTCTACTTTAAGCTGCGGTCACCCGCTTCCCGCTCTCCATGCGTCAATTGCGCATAATGGAAGGGGTGCTCTTGTCTTTAATAGGGGCCTAATAGATGGTACTCCGGTATCAATTCTTTTCGACTCGGGGTGCACTACCATTGGAGTGAGGCAATCACTCGTAAATCCTTCTCGAGCTACAGGCAATATAGTCAAATGTGTAACATTTGGTGGCACATTGGAGAAGTACTCCACTGCCATTATCAATATTGCTACGCCTTTCTTTACAGGAGAGGTGCAAGCATGTCTCTTGCCGAATCCGATCGCTGATCTTATCATCGGTCGCATTCATGGAGTGAAAGAATGCACTCCACAGCAAATTTCTAATTGGGAAAATGTTAATATGCAATCTGCTAATGCAGTAATCACTAGGGCTCAAGCTCTTAATATGCCACAATCTTCACATTCTGAAGATAATGATGCGCAGATCCAAGATGATCCCTTGGAGATTTCCCACGATTCCTTTATCAAACAGCAGGAAGATGATCCTACTCTAAAGAAATTCTTTACTCTGGCAACAAAAGGTGATCCGAATAAGGATACAAATCGTAAATCTTGGATTACGATGAAGAATGGCGTACTTGTACGTATGGTACAAGACTCCGCTAAGTCCATTCATTCTCAAATCCTTGTGCCTAAAAATATGAGAGTTAAAATCTTACAGCACGCTCATGATTCGCAGTGTGCTGGACATATGGGTTTTTCCCGTACTAAAGCTAGAGTTCTTCAATCTTTCTTTTGGCCTGCTGTGAATAAGGACATACGAATCTATTGTCGATCTTGTAAAGTATGTCAAGAGATTAAATCCAGAGGTCCACGCCATGATGCACCTATTCAGGCTGCAGACATTCCCATTCGGCCATTTCAAAAAATGGCGATAGACATCATTGGTCCATTTAAGATAAAGTCTGCTAGAGGACACCAATTTATTTTGACGTGTGTTGATATGTGCACACGTTGGCCGGAGGCTGTTCCTCTAAAGAGCATAACTACTGCTGATGTCGCAGATGCTCTTTGGTTAATATTTTCTCGTCTGGGGTTTCCAGCAGAAATATTATCCGACCATGGTACCCAACTCATATCGGATACCATGTCTCAAGTAATGTCGACTCTGAAGATAGAGAGATCGCTGAGTAGTATTTATCATCCTATGTCCAATGGGATGGTGGAACGTTTGAATAGAACTCTGAAAAACCTACTAGGTAAGATAACAGAAGATCATCCTCAGGATTGGGATAGGGTTTTACCCGCGGCTCTCTTTGCATATAGAGAGGTCGCCAACGAACATACAGGATTTTCTCCCTTTGAACTTGTCTTTGGCGCGAAACCGCGAGGTCCTATGTCCTTACTTCATGATCTTATAACTGCTGATAATATTGTCGATGACACAAAATCCTCTTATGAATATGTCATCGCACTTAGACACAAGATTATTGAAGCATGCAAATTGGCAACTGCTTCTTCTGAATTTGCGAAACAGAAGGCAAGGGAATTTGCCAATAAAAAGAGATGTTTGCGACAACTTTGTCCAGGTGACAAAGCATTTGTCTTGCTACCTTGTAGGGAAAATAGACTTCTCATTTCTTGGAAAGGTCCGTACGATATAATATCAAAAGTTTCCGATGTTGACTATATCGTCGATATTGACGGGAAGCGTAAAACCTTCCACATCAACATGCTCACGGAATTCCATGAACGTCCTGATTATTTACAACCTGTTTTCCAGGCAACGGACGATTTTCCAGTCCAACATGGACAGTACTCATCTCTGTCAGTAATACAGGATGAGGAAACGAGTTTCTCGGATGTAAATTTACCTTTTCCAATGATTCCTCTTCACTCTAATGAATCATGGAAAGATGTTGCAATTTCTCCAGAATTATCTCCAGGAGAGCAGAAACAAGTTTCTACTATGTTAGAACAATTTCAGGATGTCCTTACTGACATTCCTGGTCAAACTGATGTCATTCAACATGACATTATTCTTACTGACCATAGTCCTATAAGAGTCAGACCGTATCCTATCCCGATACATTTTCAAGCACAGGTAGAGAAAGAGTTAGATGAGATGATAGAGTTAAAAATTATTGAACCATCCACATCAGCATATTCTTCGCCGATGGTTATAGTACGGAAAAAAGACAATAACATACGTCTTTGCGTGGATTATCGCAAATTGAATCAAGTGACTAAATTCGATGCTGAACCTATGCCTTTACTAGAAGAGCTACTTACGAGACTATCGAATTCTCACTTCTTTACTAAACTCGATTTGTCTAAGGGATATTGGCAAGTTCCACTATCCGAACACGCCAAACCGTTTACTGCTTTTTCGACGCCTAGGGGTCTATTCCAATGGAATTTCATGCCTTTCGGTCTTATGAACGCCCCTGCAACATTTGTACGCATGATGCGTCGAATCCTATCTCATCGCTCAGATGTCATTGCGTATCTTGATGACATCTGTCTTTTCAGTGATACTTGGAACGATCACTATAATGGTATAAATGAACTATTGTCTATCTTACGCGAGCATAACCTGACAGCGAAACCATCGAAAGCATGTATTGGTTTTAGCGAAATATCTTTCTTAGGACACCGTGTTGGTCATGGGTTCCTAAAAACAGAAGACCATAATACAAGTAAGATACTTAACATTTCTATTCCTAAGACTAAAAAGCAAGTACGAAGTCTCTTAGGTCTAATACAATTTTATGGACGATTCATCCCGAATCTGTCCTCCATTATGTCACCTCTTTCTTCCTTGCTAAAGAAAGGGTCTCCTAATGTAGTCCATTGGACTCAAGAATGTCAATCCTCTTTGGATAAGGTTAAAACTATGTTTTCTACTTCACCTATCCTAGTATTGCCTTCTAAGGATAAGACATTTATTCTTCGTAGTGACGCTTCATCCACCGGGATTGGAGCTGCACTAATGCAAGAGTACTCTGGAACTCTGCATCCTGTGATGTATATTTCTCGGAAATTAAATGCCGCAGAGAAGAATTACTCGGTCCTAGACCGTGAATTATTGGCTATGGTTTGGTCAATCCTTAAACTGCAAAGATTTCTTCTGGGCGCGCATTTCATTGTGGAAACTGACCAGAAAGCTCTTACGGCTATTCAGAGTAAAAATCTGAAGAGCGCGAGATCAACGCGATACGCGATTGCTCTACAGCCATTTCATTTTTCGGTGCGAGCTATCCGTGGGTCAGAAAATGTGATGGCAGATATTTTGTCTAGATGCCCACATGATTCATAACTGTTATACAACTTTGATACAGTTGTTTCTATGTTGAAATGTGTACACATATGTAATATATCATATATTGATTGTAACACAACTTAGCGGTTCATTGATATTTATTCACCGCTGATCTTTCAATGTTTTTCGTCTTTGATGATCATGATGTTAAGATATCTTAGATGAAATTTATGTATAAACTAATGTGGAAATTGTGTCATTGCTAATATTGTAGTATGCGTTGGTGACACCTCTCTGGAAATATTTATACTTAGAGAAGTACTTTCTCTAAGGTCATAAAACTTATGCTTATCATCTGCGCATTGTATTGGTGCGTTGTGAGCCTATTGTATGTTGCTCCTAGATGTATTTCAAAAAAAAAATACCATTTTTTTTCCCGAGGGGTGTGGTAATCTGTTGCGTGCATATTTTGACGCACATATTACAAAAATCGATATGGCTATTTAATATGGGAAAAAATATAGACATTCATTCATTTGTGTATGAAAATGCTGTCTATGGTAAAAGCGAGAGAATCCATGTTTGATTCACACTTTTGATTATAGGAGTAATCGTTCTTGATATTGATCCGGCGCAAGGATTGCTCTTACGTTTGTACTTATTTTTTAGGGCCAGAAAATATATTAATTTGCTTATTGTGTTTATGGCCTGAATTCATATGTATTACATATTATTAGTACAAGTAGAATCAGTCCTATATTGTATATTTTGGATGGGTAGGAGGGACTAGATTCTTGTTATTCCGGTCTAGCGGAAGTATGAGTTGTCTTGACAAGTCGTGATGAGTTCCGATGTACCGTGATAATGGCGGGTACGCACTTTTCAAAGGGCTGGTAGATTCTTAAGGAAATATATTCATGAAGTGGTTTTCTTCTAAAGGAGATGGTATCTCTACTATAGTTTATGTTAGAGACTCTCCTAAGGTACGGTACAATGTATAATTCGGACTCCATGTATTGCCAGACCCTATTTTGATGATCTCATGTCGATTCGACCTAGATGGAACATTGTGCTTCGTATCGCTAGGGTCGTGTTTTGTATCGACAAAGATGACAGACTTTCCTACAGCGGTTATGGCTACGTGAATTAACCTGATCACCGTAGAGCTGTATGGAAACATTTATGAAATCATTTATATACCCATTATAAATTAACTCTGGCTTATATTCTCCTTCCTATGAATGAGTGAACGACAACTCAGGGAGGCGGCCATGTTAGATTTCGGTCATCATATGTTTTGATCACTGCCAAGAGAACAGATTATTTATCCTATTATCGGACAGTGACAGGGAGATCTCAATCTTGCTAGAAACCCCCTCTTTCGTGGTTTCATAATATATGCTACAAACTATGGACGTCAAGTAAGTTTAGTTATTTTACGATCTGCCTTCACTGACGCGTTTAGTCAGATAGGGGGATGCGGCCATAATGTATCATGACATTGAACTTTTGATGTACTGCCCATTATTTCTGAATGTGTCATGACTTCAGATCTGCTATGTATACCTACAAATTGATATGTCAACATACCATGATGTACTCGTATGTCCCAGTGTGTACGTCTGAATAAATTGAGTAAACAAAGATTCCAGCAGTCTGCATTGGTGCCTTGTAGACACAAGTGTATGAGTGGTTATATTGGTCAGCACACGAACAGTACACCATTCGCGTCAATCACACTCTACACTTCTACTTCATACATACACCATCCTGCGTCGGTGGAAGTGACCAAGTTTAGGGCCTGCTTCCCCTGGAGCCTTTGCCTTCCCTAACTCAGGACTAGGGTGAGTTACCCATTTACAGCTGGGTAGACTGGGGGCATGCCTGATCTCAACAACACACCACTCTTCCTTACAGAGCATACAGACTGACACTTTACAGAGTGGAAAGAAGAAAAGAAAACTTTACACTCGCTCAGACCGCTATCTTGTGCCCTATGAAGATGGCGCTGGTCGTTGACATATGTAATACCGCTCTTGTCAGTATGTCCCTCACTTGAAGGAGCTACTACCATCGGGGGCCTAATTCCCGACAACAAAGAGTGTACTTCCTGAATCAGAGGCGTCGTCACCACTGTTGGGCCGGTTGGCTGAACAGGGCTGGCGGGCGAATTTGCCTCTGCGAATAACATGCCACTGTCGTCAGAGGCGTTGCGCCCCGCCTTGGCACGACAGCTATGTTTGAGCTCGCGCGGGGCTCCGTGAATTAGGGGCTCCCCCTTTCCTCTTATCTGGCCTGCAGTAGGCTCCCTTGCTTCAGCAAGGATCGGTGTGGGCGGGTTTCCCCAAAACTAAATATGGGTTACCGAGAAGGAAGTCGTAGGCCGGGTGAGCCGTTACAGCTGCCTTGATGGTGCCAGACATGTACTTACATTTCACCTCAATATTGGCTACCGGAAAGCACTGTGAAGTCCCTTTCCTTAAAACTCCACCAATATTGACCTTTTCCTTAGTCATCTGCCAAGGCTTCACCAGATGTCGGGCGACTATGCTGGGGTATGTAAGCCCGCTGTCAAATAAGCATGTTGTCCCCGTCCTGTTCACTTCGGCTGGTCCCGCTGTTGGAAAACAACTTCTCTGACTGGAAGGGTTTCCACTTCTTCCCTTGTTTCACCCTCACAGGCCTTAAACAAAGCCACCTGATGAGCGGGTTGTTTGTTTGGGCACCGTGTTGTCCAATGAGATGTAGTCCAACAGAACCTACAATATCTCTCATTATCTCCCCGGTTCCTGACGGGTTCATGAGAAGTCGGCCCCTGTGTTCTGTTAGGCGGCTGGGAGGGGGCTCCTTGCGAGACGGCCCTTGCTTCTGGTGAGCTGAAGAGGAAGGCGAATGCGATGAAGATGCTCCTTTGTCCGGGGCTGGCAGGTCAGGGTGTTTTCTTTTCTAGCCCAGTACTTCGGCCTGTGCCGACTGGAACCTTTCTGCAAATAGAATTATCTGGTCCGGTTGCTGTGGGCCCTGCTCCGCCAGGTACTTCCTTAAGTCCGGAGACATGTTGGCATTTATCTGTTCGCACATGATGAGCTCTTCGAGTCCTTCAAACGATTTAGCCAAACCCGACAACTCTCTCCAGCGAGTGAGGTAATTCCTCAGCCTCTCTGCGAACTGGGGAAAACTTTCTCCTTTCTCCAGTCGACTTTCCCGAAACATCGTTTGGCACTAACCGATTACAGGGGATCCATTGGAATCGCTGTAACAGGGCGTTCCGCAGTGCCTCAAAGTTATTCTGGTCATCCACTAGCATCTTGCTATAGACCTCATACGCATGTCCTCTTAGAGATTGAGATAATTTGAGACACCAAAGACTATCATCCAGCCCGTATGCCTTTGCCATCCGTTCAAATTTTTCTAAAAATACCTCAATTTTCTCATTGCCGTTAGGAAAAGGATCCATCGGAAAATTCATGGCTGCCATCCGGGGCCCTCCGTTTCCTGAGGTGTCTGTCGCCCCTGCTCCGGGAGAATCTCCGTTAGCCGAACTGCCTTCCGAAGATCGGTACTGCAGTTCCAGTGAACGCAGGGCAAGTTCATGCTGTCTCTCTGCTGCCTTCTCCCTCTCCTGTGCTTCCAATTTCCGAAGTTCCATCTCAGCCTGCCTCTCCTCTTTCTCCGCTTCCAATTTCTCTCTCTCCGTCTGCCGGGCTTGACCAATTCAGCCATCTTACCTGACAAATCAGCAATACTCACAATGCGGGGAAATGACAAAAAAGGAACAAGAAAAATTTACTGTTACCTACTAGGAATATGCTGTCGCAAAAACCCGCACTCAGACTAGCACCAAGTCTGACTAATAACTACCTGAAAAAAATTCAAGTTATCCAGCTACCCAAAACCCGAATTTACTTTCCTGTTAAGAAAAAAAATTCAATTAGCCATCAATTACTTCTAAGTCATAAACAACCTTACTACAACTAACATTTAAACTGACTACAACCTGTGGAAAAAAACTTATAGCTGGATCAGTCTTAATATAGCTCACGTCTAGGGGATTTATAAGAAATCTATTTCCAGAACTTTCTTCAGAGACAATCTATGATTCTAGAATTGATCCCAACAAAGATGATCCCAAGGACGACGTCACCCACTTTGTCAAGATCACAGAATTGAACGTAACAAAGATGATCCCGGACGATAGCACCCACTTTGTCACGAAATGGATTTAGGACTAGAGACTGTCTACATATAGTGACAAGACAATAGTAAGAAGAAAGACTGAAATGATAGATTCAGATAGAAATATAGTGCAAACTGTGAAAGTTGAGACCATTGGCTCCGAGGTTGAGAACCGAGGTTGATTCTTTCCTCGCCACTTCGGACGTTTAAATTGCTATGGCCTCGAACCACCTCTAACTACCCTATGGGGATAAGGTTCAATTAAGATTCACAAACACCAAGGTACAGACAACATATAGCTACTGTACTAAAGGAAATGACTGATGCCAGCTACAATTTATACAAGTTTATTATACACCTATAAACAAACATATGCATGTCAAATACAAAAAGGCGAGGATGCACACCTGAAACAAAATCAAGCACAGTTAAAAATGCATCAACCCCAACCCTTCTCCCACAATTGCAACCTGTATGGAGAAAGAAGGTAAGGTTAACTGAAATGAACTACACTGCACTTGATGTCGCCTACACTCCAAACTAGCTGTTCTAAATTCTAACTCTAACTCTAAGTCCACTGATAGCTGGAACGACGGCGAAGTGACTACACAATCTCTGCACAGACTTCGGTTCTACACAGCCTATCCTGGAATCTCCTGAACACAACTAACTGCACCTCTAAACTTCAGCAGCTGTCCTCTGCTATGATTCACCAAAACTAACAGTTCTGCCTATCTGTGCTGACTTCAGTAGAGAGAATGTTTACCCTCTCTCTCTCCACTAACTCTGGAATTGATGACTGAGGTTTAACAGAACCTCACTGGATTCTGGACTGGAACTGTAGCGGACTTCTACCACTCTGAAATTACCTGCCCGAGTACCTATAACTGGGCCGTCGGCTTTATTATGGCCGTGAAGAAGCGAACATAAAATTACCACAACGCGGCAGCCTGCCAAATCTGCGTGTGTAACGAGCGTCAGAGCTCAGGATTTATCCACAAAAATCCTATTCGCTGGAAAATGTCTTCCCCTGGCTGGGAAAACGTATTTTCTTCCTCTCCTTCCCCTACTGGCAACTAACGTAAAACCCTTGCGGTTCTGCGAATGCCCCAACTTTGCCGTGGGAGAAATTTTGTGGTCTCAAAATTCCGCTCTCATTCCCACAAAGCCGGTACCTGCAAATCTCGAATGTCCAACTGAAGGCAATCGACAATTTGCTTCTGGCACCCAGCTTGGCAATTTTTTTCATTAAAAGAGAAAGAGGCTATGAAATATAGGCCTTTTATAATCAAGACCCCCACGCGCCGACTTCATGACGTCATATGCGCGGCGTGGTTCTAAAGCCAATGGCAGCTCTGCATTTCAACTGCAGTTACCTCTCAGCCAATCAGAACCTTAGATCGTTCTGATGTAACGTGCATGGGTTTTAGACAAAGAAACGAGATTAAGCCTAGCCCTATACTGCGGAAATGAAGCAAAAATGGCCGCAAATAATTTAACTCCCGAAAAATGCGTATATGGCCACGCACTATCTTTAAAAGAAGAGAATCTGGTGCCAATCCTGATCTAGCATCTATAATCTTAATCTAGAATAATACTTTCTAATTCCCTACACCCCCATTCTAAACACATAGATCAAACTCCATCGTGATCTCATCTTGAAAAAAAAACGTAAATAATAGAAGGAGAAGAAACATGGAGAAGGATTTTTCTGTAATCCCTCCAAAAATAGTGAACAAAATGCAAGGAGAAAAAGACATGGGCCATTTGAAAGACAGAATCTCAGTACTTTCGTCACACCCCATCTCATTAACACATTGACTACCGTGTAGGAAAACACGCTGTGCCGTAATTAAATTTTGTTCCCATTTTCACCTTTGTATGTGAATGCATAAATTAAGCTGTAGTTTTCGTAATTGTTTACAGATTTTTGTGAATTGTACGTCATTTTAAAGATAAATGAATGTATTATTACATCAAGCTGGAAAAATTATGTTCTTATGATATGGTAAATATTATTAATATAAAATAACTGAAAGACAAAGAAAGTTTCACATTGTTTTTAAAATTATTAACTTACCAACATATTGCTTGTTTCTATGGCAGTTAATGCCTTCCTGTAGGTGATTATCGTGTAGTATATCCAATTACAAGAAGAACAAGCCCAAGGACACACATACTGACTAATAATTACACTATTAGTATATCACATAATCACACCTATACCACTTCCATAAAATCTCAAGATTTTCATGCAGACCTGGTTCACGAGTTGGGGCGAAACGAAAACTATTCGATGTTTCACCCTCACTAACTTGCTGAGGTTGTTTTCTTTCTTTAGTTACATTTCCTGCACCATTTGTAACTAATCGAGGTCTTTGCTATTTTACGACCCTCCAATGGTCTAGGACTTGCAATATTTTCACTATCATCACTGCTTGCATCGCCACTACTATGAAAATCAATACTATGAAAATCACTATTTGAATCAATGTCCACACTGTTTTCACTCTCGTCCTCATCGCTAGATCTATCAGTCAGTTGTTGAAACAAGTTTCTAGCCTGTTCAGCAGTTACATGAGATGTACTAGCGTATTTTGTGGTCCTATCACTAGTTGCCATGGTAAACAGTTTTACACAATTTGGTAACTAACCTGAAACGTTGAAAAATATGAGCATAATATCTATTGTCCAGTGTTCAACAACAACCATGCTTTGGGAATTTGTTTTCCGGTGGCAGCTTAAAATCTTGAACCAATCAAAAAGTGTTTCGGTACATTTTTTCATTCGTTTTATTACTATACATAGATCGCTGTTCTGAGCGGCTCGGGGTCAAAATGATGGGTTTTCATAAGCAAGCCCCATCGGCTCGAGGTAGTTAATGTGTTAAGCTGGATCTGGGATGGTTTAGTCTGCAACACTTTGCTCCCTCACGGCAGTATCTGCAATGGAACTATCTTTACTCTTTATCATCTTAACAGTTTTAACTGAAGGTTTAACTTGTGGTTAAAAAAATGCATCCTTTAATTTTGTTTTATTATATGCAGTACACAGGTCATACCCCAATTCCAGTGTACCAGCAAAATACCTACATGCAAAGTCCAAACTACCAGGCTGGTCTCATGTGTTACCAAAATGGAACCCAGTGGCGAGGCCAGGGGATGGTGCAGACTGGTACTCCTTATGTTCAGCCACAGGTGCGAGAGAAGAAGGTGTTGAATATAACAAACCCTAACACAGGACGTGATGTAATAGAGGAATTCCTCAGCCACAAATCTCATCCTACAGACACAGGAGATATGTATGAGCAAGTACCTCAAGTAAGTCTTGACTTCTGATATGTACTGAGCAAGGAGTGTTTGGTAATGTAGATGCAGCTGAACATGTAGTGTTTGGTAATTTAGGTACAGCAGAACAAGCTATGCTTCTTAACTCATTGTAACCCTTGAGCCATAGGGTGTGCTAGGTTACCCTTTAGAATTACCTGCGGACCAAATGGTGTGCCAGTTTAAACTGGTAAAGAAAAGTATTCTGCTGCTTAATTTTTATCAGTAACGTCTCTAGGTCAGCCTAACTCAACCTTTTTATCCTGGAAGAATAATCCTTTGACATAACTTTCAGGTTTCGGGGAACCCCTGCATAAAAATTATTGTATCTACAGCTCACGGGTACTTTAGCGTGATCAGTACGTTGTAAATATAATAATCCAATAAAATGCTCTTTTGGGTAGAGTATGATGTTTTTCTGTGGAATCTTTTTATTTTGGACCAACTTATTAGCCTACTCTTGTTTTGTGTGGTTCCCCCTCCCTCACAAAGGATATCAATTCTAAAGCCAGTCAGTAGTGTTTGGTGGAAGAAATTTCAGTTTTTCCTTTCTTTTCTCTACTTGATTTCTTTCATTACCTTGTCCAAGGAAAGCCTAAAAGTCGTGTCACAAATGTCTACTCAAACAAGATGCTAATGAAATATTGTATATGCAAGATTGAGCACTGCCATTTGGGGCTGCACAGTCAAAGCCAACCACTGCTGAGAGCTAATAATGCCCAGCCGCGATCAAAGGTAAAAAAACGTTTATTACTTTTTATTTCCAATCAAAATCTCGTAAAAATCTGAACCCCTAGCGACTGTGATAGGGGGAGTGTGTATACTAATACTTGTAATTTTTATATTTTCAGAAGGCCCCATCTCATCTTTCTCTTTGCATTATTTTCACTATTTTTAGGAGGGATTACAGGTAATCCCTTTCCATGTTTCTTCTCCTTCTATTATTTACTTTTTTCAAGATGAGAACACGAGAGTTTGATTATTTGTTTAGAGTTGTTGAGTATGAAGATTGGTTCAGTATTTATTCTAGATTAAGATTATAGAGGCTAGATCAGGAATTTTGCACCAGTTGGTCCTTTTTTAAAGATATTGCGTGCGCCATAGACGCATTTTCGGAGTTAAATTGATTTGCTGCCAATATTTTGCTGTCATTGCAGTATAGGGCTAGGACTAATTCCCGATTCTTTGTCTAAATGGGGTTCAGTACCTTTTACCACGTGTTTGAAAGGCTAACAACGTATTATTGGGTAGAATCAAAGAGCCGCGTATATGACGTCACGAGGTCAGCGTGCTGATCCGGCAGAGAATAAAAAATAGGCCCCCCCACCCGCATTTCATATTTTTCTTCTCTTTTAATGTAAATTGCCAAGCGGGTTGCCAGATTCAAGTCAAAAAAAAAAAGAAAAAAAAAATTGGCCTTTCAGTAGGACATTCGAGAATTTGCAGGTGACCGGCTTTTGTGGGAATGGAGAGCCGGAATTGTTGAGACTCACAAAATTTCTCCCACGGCAAAGTTGGGTGCATTACGCAGAACCGCAAGGGTTTTTTACGTTAGTATGCCAAGTGGTGGAAGGAGTGAAGATAAAATAACGTTTATTCCCAGCCAGGGGAAGACATTTTTCCAGCGAATAAGGATTTTTGTGGATAAATCCTGAGCTCTGAACGCTCAGTTATTCCGTTACACACGCAGATTTGGCATTGCTGCCATCGTTTGTTGTAATTTTTATGTTCCCGCTTCTTCCACGGCCATAATAACGCCGAAAGCCATCGCCCCCATTCATAGGTAATCGGGCCGTAAATTCAGAGTGTTAGGAGAATGCCTAGCAACAGTTCCAGTCCAGAATCCAGTGGGGTTTCTTTAACTCTTTAAGTCCAATCTACTTATAAAGGCTCAGGGGATAGACGCCTTGGCCCAATCGACTTTAAAAATCCCTTTAGTATATTGCCCTCTGTTTTTGAGACTGTTTCTAATTATACTACCCACAAAGTCATTTCCGCCCTGCAAGTACATTCATTTAAATACCGCACGTTGTGGAAACCATACCCAAGCGAAATACTAACTATTGGGGGGGGGGGGGGGGGGGGGGGGGGGGGGGGGGGGGGGGTGT
>JAMPIV010000326.1:1997500-2006678 GCA_024509875.1 Oreohelix idahoensis | reverse complement strand
AAATGAATGAATTTTCAAAAAAGAAACAACTCTGCTGGGAGTTGAATGAAGAACATTTGTTTGAAAGGCATATGTTCTGATCACTAAACCACGATCCACCTAGGTATATGTGATTTTTAAAATCTTAACTATTTTAATGATTGCCTCCATCATTCAGAATTAGTTCGTTGAAGACATACCAAGAAAATTATAAAATAAGAAAATTAGCAATGAGGAAAATATAAAATATTTTAATACATTTGTTAAAAAAACAAGGATGACAAGGTCATCCATAAGAGATTTGTGCTCAGAAGGAAAGTTAAACTTACCAGAACATTCTACAAAAGCACATTTTACAAAAATACTCTTATTTCTGTTTTTTCTAGCAACATATTCACGTACAGTTTTGTCATATGAGAGCTTCCTTGCAATGTCATTTTCTAGAGACAATATGCATAAAGAATTTAAGCGCTCTTCAGTCATGGTAGACCGAAATTTGTTTTTTTTATAAAGGATAGCTTTGAAAAATTCCTTTCTGCTTCACAGCTCGTGATGGGCATTGTCAAGTACGACGGCTTAAGCGCAGTAGTAATATTGGGGAACACTTCAATTAGGTGTTGCTCACAAATAAGCTGAAGAACTTCTGCGCATTGCATTTTAGATGGCGTGTTTTCTTCTGTGTTCTGGGATTTCCTAATGTGCAAATATTCTTTGAACTGATAACACTTGTTTACTAATTTGTGGTCAATATCATCTTTGTAATACGATATTATAAGTTTAATACTGTCCTCATCAATTTCAGAATTGTTCACCAATTCTGAGAGGATTTTGAACCTTTTCACAATCTGCTCAAATGGGTCAATCCTCTTGCGTATCTGGATTATCAAACAGTCATAGAGTTGATATAGAACTTCTACCCTAAATTTGTCAGCTCTTCTCAAAGAAGCAATACCACTTGTTCCATCTGAAAATTTAATTGTAACAATGCGTTTGGAAGCATCAGAATAACTTGAAGTGATATCTTCACACAAACCTTTTGCTTCTGATTCATAGTGTGCAATCATATCGGCTGAATTTTTTTCTGAGTTTTTAACAAACGAAAGTAAAGATGAAAGCTGAAGATAACCTTCAAATACATCAAAACCAGGGGTTTGGAGGTTCTTACTTGTTTTGTTGAAACGCTCCAACACTTCATCCCAAACGACTGTTAAAATAGCATATTCCAGCTGTACCAACTTGTTGTATAAATTCTTTACATCTCTTTTACATTCAGACTTTTCTTCTGAGTCTTCAAAAATATGTTTGAGAGTTTGTAACATACCCATATATCCATTTTTAATTGCCCGGACTGCTTCATAGTGTGCATACCATCTAGTTACACTTAAGCTCTTTAGAGAAAAATGTAGATTGCCCTGTGTGTTTAAAATCCCCCATCTTCGTGGAGATCCAGAAAAGAAAACATACGGCTCCTGCAAAATGCCAAAATAGTCAACAACTTCAGGTACAGTAGACACTGCCTTTTCTCCAACAAGGTTAAGTGAATGGTACATAGTCTGCGTACCTGTTAAAGTTTTTAAAGAGTGCTTGCAGCCCTTTCTCCGAGCCCTTCACACGGCTGTTTGTGCCCTATACCAGAGCGCTCTTTTAGTTTCGGTGACCGGAATTCTGACACCGGGTATAAAATTTTCGTGTTCACCGTAAAAGACTATTTAAGTTTTTGGCGGGGAAAATCAGCTGTTGTGTGTGTAAAATCTGTAAAATATAAATCATTACACACTCGTTCTGGACAAACACAGCGCTAAAATTCTTTTGTGTACTATAACTTTGTTCTCTGTTCTATTTTTGATTGCATTTTTTATTTGTTTGAAATTAGTTTTGACGGAGTTACAGACTTTTGAAAACAGCGTCATCATTTGAGGAAATTCATAAAATAAGTAATCTTTTTTATTAATTTAATATCTAAAAATCGGCCCATTCGTTTGAGTTTATAATTATAAAGACTTCTCGAAGGGAAGCTAAAGATTATTTCCACATACTTTTTTTTTGGGTTTCATATCTTGAGAATGTGTGGTAGTCAATTTTGTGAGTTTGGCATTACAAGAACAAGCATATTGTCACCAGATTTTATAGCATTTAAATTACTGTAAACGCATTCCTGATACTCACAAATCTTAAATAAGGTTGTACAAAAATAACTTTTTGTAAAGCACCATCTGTTTTTGCATTTTCATTCATTTATAATGATATTTAGCTACGTATATAAGCGTCAGAAAACATGTAAATCTATAGATAGATTACTTCTACATACTTTGTTCTATCTTTCAAGTCTTGTTAATCTTGTATTTATAATATGAATTTTTTTTTTAAATTGTGTGTGAGATAAGGACTGTTCCATTAGTGTTCTTTGGTAGACAATCCTGTGCACACGACGGCTGCCAAAGAATTCTAAGTAACTGTTTGTATATCTTCTTTCATTCACAGATAAAGCATTCTACATCCTGGTGTTAGACTTGATAGTCCCAAATATTCCTCTATCTTTATACATACACAAGTAAACTATACTACATAACAACGAAATGGAACATACTGTTTTGCATCATATGAATTGTGCCAGTGCACTGTGCAGAGCCTGTGGCAAGAGAGCATTAACTTCCAAAACAACACGTTCAATTCAGAAAGCGCTGAACTGTTCTAATTACGTTAATGATCTGTTCTTTGTGTTTGGAATTAACGTATCAGATGATAAACCCACACAGCATTCGACTATATTTTGTAAGAAGTGTTACTTACGAATACAAAATTCAAAAAGGAGGCATAATGAGAAGTGTCTTGAAACAGCCAAGTTACTATCGGAAAACAGTCAGCACATCTGGAAAGACTAAAACCATAATTTAACTATAAGTGAATGTCAACTGTGCAATTGTGTTGCAAAGACATCTTTTGGTGTTTTAAAAACAAAAAGCTGCTCTATCCCCTGTAATGTTCTTTCTGACCCCTCCATGTCTAGTCAGTCATTTAGCTGTAGTCAGGATAGCTCTGTACAGTAGGAGGTTGATGTGCCTGCCCACATTAGTGATGATATTGTTCAACTGGAGGTTGATGTGCCAGCTCACATTAAAGGCGATACCATTATTCATTTGGAGGTGGATAACACTACTCACCCTAGCATGCCAGTTTTTGTTGCCACATCTACACCTACCAAGTCAGTTATACATACGACAAGTACATCCAATTCGCCTGTCTTCAAAAGCGACATCACAGTACAACAGTTACTTGCTAAGCCACCTTCACAACCACTAACACAAAAGGAAGAACCCCTATTCACATCCATTGTTAGAAAAAAAACTAGAAACAGCAAAAAGTAATATCATAAAATGCAAAACCAGAGGACAGCCTATTGTACTACAAAAACTAATTAAACATAGAAGAGAAACATCAGTCACCAGAACGCCAACAAACGTAAGCGATCTCAATTGCTTCACACTGTTAGAAAACATATTGCTGGAACATCAACTGATTCATTAGACCTGCAGCAGGCACATGAACTACAACGCTGTTCAGAAACGTCACGTCAGGAAATTTGCAGGAAAGCAGGCATTGAAAGTAGAGTTAGAATATCCAAAGAATTAGCAATAGCCATGAAGGAAATAGTAGGTCTTACGTGGGCACAGGAGAGAAAACAGAGAAGATTGAAAATTGAAAGACGCGCCAGAGGTATTAAAAATATAACTTCACAATTAAAATTTATAATGGAAACTCATTTGTTACAAATTTCTCCATCTGTGAATGTACAGATTCATCCTATAAAAAAAAGGAAGTGTGAATGATAATTGAGCGAAATTTTGGGGCTAGAGCAAATTATGGCAGTTGTTGCTTGAGATTGACAGAATTAACAGAGTGTGGAAATCATTTAATAGATGCATTTTTTAAATACACCTATGTATCTATTAAATTGAACATTTCGTTTTACTCATGACCATACATATTTTTACATGACCATCGTGATGTATGATTGAGATAATTGTTAGCTCTTATGTTTTTGGGGACAATTGGGTGTGTTATTTTAGGTAATAAATGTGGACTTGCAATTTAATGTTTCAATAATTAATGTTTGACGCATGAAACCAAAACAAAACTTTGATATCCATTTTCTGCAGGTTTTCTACTTTTGATTTCTGTAATTTGTTATGCATGTTGATTGTGACCGATTTAGTGAAAATTGCATTATAAACAAACCATAACAAAATATAAAAAAAACGTAAATTTTACACTATTTCAGACTATTATATCTTCTGTTCTAATTGTGATAAAATGTTTGTTCTTGTTCTAAAATTTACTCTAACATTTCTAGTCTAGCTTTACGCAAAATTAAAGCCGGTATTTATAATAATAAAGTAGCCTAAAAACATTAATTAAGCCCTATCAAAAGTAAAATCCGCCACCTTTTTTTCCAGTTAGGAAGTTACCACGTGACCTCTGACACGATAGCTATAAATAGCGCGGTCGGGGGGAAAGGGGAAATAACTAAAAGATCGCTGGCAAACAGCCGTGTTCATGTTAGATGCATTATCGTAGGACTGAGCACGGATATTTTCAAGTGAAAGCTTATGTTCACCCAGGACTTGTATTTTATTGAACAAGGTCGTGGATGACTGGTTTTCTATCGGTAAAAATGTTAAAAATCTCTAACAGGGTTTTCCATTACAGCAGTATCGAACCACAATTACAAGCTGGTCAACATGTGTCAGGTCAGGCAACATTAATAAGAGTAGTATTTGGTGTCTAGGTTGTTGATTTGATTCACAATTTCATCTTGCACATGTTTTCCCAAAATTTCTATCAATTCTTCATACACGGTTTTGGATAGGTAAGTAGCATTTACTTTTTCATTTCTCGAGATGTTCATGTAAAAATAGGTCGAATTCTGCAATAAGTTCAATGGCCCCCATGAAGTTTCCATTATTTGGTGAGCCCCACTTCTCCTCAGTATATACAGCCTTCGCTTTTTGAGTAAACTAACCATGATCTCATCACAGTCTGGCCATTTTTCAATCTTTTTTTTCACAATATTTGTTTGAGAAACTTCTGTTTTGCTCATTGTAAACCCTGCTTGATTCGATATATATATCATCTGATTTATTATTTTGAAATAAACCTATGCCTTGCATTAAACAATTCTGTATGAAATTATTATCAACTGTTATGGGCCAGTTTTCGAGGTCACTATTATTTGAAATCACTGAATTTGCTTCCTGTTTCATGTTTCTGCCCAGTCTCTGCTTGTTCCGCGGTACTTTCACGTTGACCACTGTGATCGTCATCTGTATCAAAAGCATCAACAGTGGGTTGACTATTGCTAGAATGAGCACCCGCAGTTTGTACACTATGAGTGGCTTCAATGGTGTTTGCTTGGCTTGTTTCAACTGTAGGTGTTTGTGACGTATAATGGAAATAAAGCCTGCTGTATCCGATAGTCTTCCGTGACCACGCCGTAGTTCTATGATTTGTTCGCAAAGTCAAACATTTGACAGACTGCCTTACACATACTTTATCCACGCCTCTTTTTTTGAGATGTAAACAAACAGACATATTACCAACTTCCGCGACCTGCCAGCATAACAGGCAGCGAGCTCTGATTTGTTTACCTACGTTTCTCAAGCGAGCGGGTCTGCCAATCATCAAGATAGCAGACAGACGCACGTGGGGTAAAGACTTAACCCTTTGATCTTCAGATACAGGGGGAATCTCTGAGCCGATTAACATTTCATCTCGAGACGCGAGTGATTTTGGAAGAAACCCCGATATCGGGGCGAGTGCCTTTGATGTCGGGCAAGCAGCGTTCGACGAGAGAAACGGTAACCGGCTTAGAGGACGTTTCATCTGGTCCACAGTTTCTCAAAACTTATAGTTCGCACGTTCATGCGAAACTAACACCATTAGGGATCTGAGAGCCAATGAATATATGTAAACAGCGGTTCCTTAAACTCACTGATCAATTGTCGCTCAGAATTTTGGATAATCTAAGCTCGTTATTCTAGAACCATTGTGGGAGTGTGTTATTAGCATTTTGTAAGGATTGTTTCATTTCTGATTTGTGGTAATAGAAATTAGCATTTACGTGATTTAATGTGTTAAGTTTACCATTATAATTCACTGTGATTTCTAGCGTTAAAACTAGCGAGATAAATAGCTATTTTTCTTTGCCAGAGGAGTGCAGGTAGAATGATAATTTTATCACCCGCTTCTCTCACCAGAAGATACGGTAGTTGACTGATTAAGTGTTAAGCGTGACTATAGTGACCGAATAGGATTCACGTTTATTTCATTTTGTGTTGTATAGTAAGTGACTATTGTTTATACCTTATGACTAAACTAACAGGCACCGACAATAAAATAACTATTAACGACAGACGATATTTGTGAGTGCGCTTAGGGGTAATTAAACAATAGTTTACAGTGTGCGCTGATCGCTGACGTGCGCGCAGTTGGGGCGGGGAGGTGCATGCCTTGGTCCGAACCTGAAAGCGCAGCGCGGGCAAAAAGCTGACCGTATAGTTGTAAATAAAGTCACCGTGTGCCTTTTAACTTTAAGCAGGACTGCCGGAGAGTTAAAGAGATCGTCTCGTCCCCGTCCGTGCACATATAGAATAGTTGCATTTCTTTTTCATAATGTCTTGTTTATTTCTCGCAGACCTGACAGAGCGGCCAGCGGTTTTTTTTTCTTTATTATTGTCTCCAGTTACTGATGGGATTTATGTTGTCTTCTTCGTGGCTTACGAGTCCCAAGTCCATGTTGTGAACAGGACTGGCTAAAAGACAAAGACACATTTAACTATTCAGTTTAACTGGACTATCAATTCCCAGATATTTTTCCAATTTATCAGCCCACGGGAGTGGTATACGAAATAATATTAAACATCTAACTTTTGACAGACGCAGCACCGGATTTATTCAGAAAGTTGCGCTGTTTCAAAATCGGCACTCACCACACAGCCAGCCGATAGGATTTACCAATCAATCACGTACCATCATCAGTAACAATTTTTAGCAACTAGCTGTGTCCAAATACCAGAAGTATCTGTTTTTCCATTCTTTGCTGTGATCACTAGATCTCGATTTTTTCTACCATTAACTATTCGAGGTGACATTATCGATCCAGGATTACCTCACCAAACTTGGCGTCCACCTTATAAAGTTATTGTCAAGGCTGGACTGGGGCCAAATTTGGCACTGAACCCTGACATTATCAATATCGATAAATATATTCAGGATAACTGTACATTCCAGGAAATATCACCAAGGTGAGGTAAGGAGAGAGAGAGAGCGTAGCCACGTATGTCAGAGAGAGAGATTGAATATTTTCTTGTTACGGTAGCTTGTACCAAACTAGTTATTTTGCTTTAACAATTGTTTACTTTACGGAGTAGCACGTATTAGGAATTTTGTTTCTCTTTACTGTCTATACTGTAACCTAGTGCTAACTTTTAACCTTTGGGGTTATTAACTGGTTGGGTTCTTATCTTCTCAATGAGGGGAAGGCACAGGTATTCGGTTATTCTTTGTATGCATGTAATTCTGATTTATTGTGTGTCTTGTTGTCACATAGCTGTGTGTGTGTGTGTGTGCGTGTATAGTAAACTTATATTTCTCAATATAAGGGGGTGCAAGATTGTCTGATACTAAATTATAGTCGTACAGATAGGCTGGACTAGAGAAACTACTCAGTCCAGAGACAGATCTTCTCCTTAACTATTCCCTCGTGAAAATCTATTTCTTACACCTTATTTCTCACGTATTATCACCATCTCCTATACTCAGGCGGGACCTTACATAACTTTAAAACCTATCTAAACGCGACAGTGGTGACAAACTTGACATTGCCAAATAGTTTGTTAGTTTTTGACATTTAGAGATTTCGTCAGATCGCTTTCCTTGAGTTTGCGTTTTTGGTTTCCACTTTCGTGAACTCATTGTTATTCCTCTAGGGTCTTGACCTCTGTTAAAAAGGGAAAAAAAATTACACTAGCCACAGCAGAACAGCCGACTTACCGCGACACTCCACCTTTACAACATCTGTGCTACTGACTCTCAAACTGTGGGATTGTTGAAATATATACAACAAAAAATTAATCAATTTGAGTCGTGCGACTATTGTCGCATGCTTTGAAAGGAAAAAAAATGTAGGTCAACTTTCTGAGAAAGCGTTTTTTCGTTTATGGCTAGCCTACATGAATTCCAAGCTGCATAGTGTCAATCGTAAAAAGCCTTTATGCCAACTTTACAAGCAGCATTGGGCAGAGCAACCTGACCTTTGAAGTGAAGACAGGAGTACGACAGGGATGCCCCTTATCAACCACTCTATTTTTAACAGTCATAGACTGGGTGATGCGCCAGACAACAGAGGGCAATCCAAGAGGAATAAGATGAACTACATTTTCTGCATTGGAAGATCTGGAATATGCAGATGACATTGCACTGCTAGCACATTCACATCAACACATCCAGGAAAAAACGGATAGACTTAATAAGTATAGCCAGCAGGTGGGCTTGAACATCAACCTAAAGAAGACAGAGGTCATGACGCTCAATGTGAGCAACCCTGAGCCCATATCAGTAGGGAATCAGCAACGGTAACAGACAGATGCCTTCACATACCTAGGATGCATGGTGACACCAGACGGCGGAGCAGGCAAAGACATCAGCAGCGGAGTGAACAAAGCAAGAACAGCCTTTTTTAGTCTAAACAACATCTGGAAGTCCTCTCAGTACAGCACAAGCACAAAATTAGGATTATATCAGAGCTGTGTGCTTTCTGTGCTTCTTTATGGCGCGGAGAGCTGGATAGTTACAGAGAAGAAAATATCGAAATTGTCCTCTTTTCACACAACATGCCTAAGAAAAATTCTCTGAATCTTTTGGCCGAATATCATCACCAACCAAGATCTGCTTACTCGGAGCAAGCAAGAGGACATGCACACCATCATAGCTGGCAGACGCTGGAGCTGGGTTGGCCATGTCCTCAGAAGAGACCCCGATGCCATCACAAGAACAGCTATGCTTTGGACCCCTGAAGGAAAACGAAAGAGAGGCCGACCAAAAACAACTTGGCGGAGGACTGTGGAGGCTGAGATGCAAAGAATGAACCAGAGTTGGGGCACTGTACGAAGGATGGCCGCCGACCGAGCAAAGTGGAATCAAT